>RCUC01114755.1:0-73409 GCA_003697995.1 Taxidea taxus jeffersonii | reverse complement strand
CAAGACATCTAAAAAGACTTTCTAGGAGGGGCCGGGGTGGCTCAGTGGGTTGAGTGACCAGCTCTTGGTTTCAGCTCAGGTTGTGATTTCATGGGTCCTGGGATCGAGCCCCGCATCAGGCTCCGTGCTCAGCTGGGTGTCTGCGTGAAGATTCTCTCCCTCTGCCCCTCCCTGCATTCACACATGCACTCTCCCTCCCTAAATAAATTAATAAATAAATGAAATTTTAAAAATTTCTATTTCAGTTTAAACTAATCTTTAAAAAAAATTATTTATTTGAGAGAGAGCCAGGGGAGGGACAGAGGGAGAGGGTGAAAGAATGTCCAGTAGATTCGTGGAGCCTGACCTGGGGCTCGATCTCACAACCCTGAGACCATGACCAGAGCTGAAATCAAGAGTCAGGCACTTCACCGACTGAGCCACCCAGGCTCCCCTAAACTCATCTTTTTAAAATTCTCTATGGTTGTGTATTTTATCACATGCATATTATTAGCATAATAGAAATTGCATATTATTTATGGGCATGTTAATTTTTTTTCCCACCGGTTGTGTGCAGTTTCAGAAGGGCTCCGAGCCCACCGCTGTTTCAGGACTGCGGGATGCTCTGCCCAGAATTCTGCTGGAGGGAAAAGACTTAGTCATATGGGAAGGGATTCCATGGATACTAATGATAGCATAGGCATAAAGCAGTAGTGAGCAAACTGAGATTAATCTCCTAGCCCTGGAACCGAAATGATGGAATCAACTTGGGAGATAGGACAAAAGATCAAGAAAAGAGACAGAGAGGCTGGTTTCATACGAGAAGGTATTATACTGCCTGCTAAATATGGCCATCAACGGCACAGGACACAATATTTAATGCTAGCTTTATGAATATATTGTCCCTTTTTCCGTCCTACATGACCATTATGTCCCTTCGAGCACTTTCTTAATGCTCTTTCCCCCAGGGAATAATTTAAAGTTGTTAATAACTTAGTAACCTCCCTACTTGGCCCCTCCCTATTTTTAAGGTGCTTTCACACTAATTAGATGTTTAAAGCATAAACACACGAACTATAACCACTTGCAAGGTGCTGAAAATGCTCCTGGTGTTGTTCTAAGAACTTTACACATTTTACCTCACTTCATGCTCATCAAAAATTGGTGCAACTTATTAGACCCATTTCATGGATGAGGAAATCGAGGCCCAGAGAAGATACATAACTTGTCCACAGTTAATAGCTAAAGCTGGATTCCAACCCCGGGAACCTAGCTCCAAAGCACACACTAATTGCTACAGAGTATAGTGTGATTACTGTAAAACACCTTCACATGATTCCTGTTTTCTTTTGAGATGTCAAACCATTCCATTCTGTAAGTTTTCCAAGCCTTTTTGCTCCAAAATGTGTGAATTAGAAATAAACTCTTTTATTTGCTGTTGACTAGCAGAGAAATAGAAGCTTCCAATTCTAGACACATCCCATAAACTGACAATAAAATGCAATAAGTAGAATACCCACAGTGATTGGGATCTGTGACCTAAGAGGGGGGAGTAAGACACTGACAGTTGGGAAATTACACATTAAATGTGGGAATAATGGCTGCCTAGCACCAAATGGGAAATGTGTCAAGCAAATTCTTAGAATACTGGTGGCTCCCTTAATAGGTGACCACGAATCTGGTGGCTTAAAACAACAAATATTTCTTCTTTCTCTGTTCTGGAAGCCACAGGTTCAAAACCAAGGCATCAGTATGGCTGCACTCCCCAGAAACTCTAGGCAAGAATTCATTCCTTTCCTCTTCCAGCTTCTGGTGGCTGTCCCTTTTTCTGCCATCTCTCCTGTGTGTCTTTTAGAAGGACCCTTGTCATTGAATTTAGAACTCACTGGACTAATTCAAGATGCGTTCCCCGTCTCAAAATCCTTCACTTAATCAATATCTACAACATCCTCTTTCCCAAAGAAGGAAACATTCATATGTTCCAGGGACTAGGGTGCACATATCTTTTAGGGGGCCAACATTCAGCTCACTACAGAGACACCATCAAAAACCAACAAATTAAGTGAAATGGTTGAAATGTACAAGTCATTCAAAGGCTAGGAAGACAAAACAAGGCGAACTGAAAGATACGCAGCAAATAAAAAGATGAGGACTGTGTGGTGTCTAGGCTCTCAAAATGCACAAAGTAGGGGTTCCCTGGGTGGCTCAGTGAGTTAAGTGTCTGCCTTCAGCTCAGGTCATCATCTCAGGGTCCTGGGATCCAACCCTGAGTCAGGCTCCCTGCTCAGTGGGGAGTCTGCTTCTCCCTCTCCCTTTGCCCCTCACCCCGCATTTGTGCAGGAAGGCACTCTCAAAATAGGAGAATGCATAAACTGTGTACATGTTCAGTGTCCTTTGGGCATTAGAATGTAGTAACCCATTTGGAGTAACACATGTGAAAAAGGAACTAAACTGGGAAAAAAAAAAAACCCCAATTTAAAATTTGTAAAATAAGGCCTTTAAAGGAGGGATAAAAAGTTTGAACATGGCGGCGCCTGGGTGGCTCAGTGGGTTAAAGCCTCTGCCTTCGGCTCAGGTCATGATCTCAGAGCCCTGGGATCGAGCCCCCTGTTGGCCTCTCTGCTCAGCAGGGAGCCTGCTTCCTCTCTCTCTGCCTGCTTCTCTGCCTACTTGTGATCTGCCAAATAAATAAATAAAATCTTTAAAAAAAAAAAGTTTGAACAAAAGTTTTCCAAAAACTTGTCCAAAAAAGTTTGGACAAGACAAAGCCCGAAAGATAAAATAATAGCTCCTGGCCCAACAAAAGGAAGGCAGGCTGTCAAGAGAGATTTCTGATATTGGCTTTTCTTCAGCTGCAAGGGTTCTTGCAGCGTAAGTGTGAATCTCAAGGGGTTGGGAAAGTCTCGGGTGTGAGACGACGACGTGTCAGGAGACCCCAGCCACCCACCGTCTGAGGGGTGCGTCTATGTTCAAGGCTACGGTGTTGGGCTGTGTGAAGCATATGAGGTAGCGTCAGCCTCTCCAAAGACAACTAGGGAATCTCTACGTGTCCTTTGTCCCTCTCAGGTGAATCAGTGACTTTTAGGCCTGTTCTGGCTCCAAATTGCTGACGATGAGGGTCTGCGAATTTCCTGAGAGTAAGCATTCCTGAGCGTTGGAATGCGATGGCGAGGAACATGTTGGAATCCCTCCTCTGAGGGCCTGACCGTGAGCACTTTCCCGTCGGTCTGCAGTGGTTCATGCATGGGTCTGCACGGAACCGAGAGGATTAACCAGGCAGTGTGTTTAGGTCCTGTGGTCCCCCAGACTCTCTGAGCTCTGACAAGCTCATGTGCCCTCCACAACAAGCCAAGGCCTTCAGGGAACAAGTTCTGGAACCCTCAAGGGCAGGCTTTCCCTCAGAGTTAGTCTCTCCTTATACTACAATGGGTCCTGAGTCCTAATTCCCAAGAAATAACAGTGAAGGTGCACGTATGCCAGGAGATCAGCTTTCAGGGACAAAGTACTCACACTGTCCCCAAATGGCAGTCCACACGTAACTGCCAGGTCAGGAGAAGCTTTCCCTGTTCCACAGTAAAAGGAAAGAAAGGGAAGGAACTGTGGTGTGTGTGTATGCACACGTGTGTGCTCATACATATACACACACATGTATATAAAACACATAGTTCCTGAGAAGACATGTCCTTGTAAAATTATGTCTTGTCTTTCGTATTGAATTTTTTTATTTTATAAACTGATGAAGATAGTTGTTCAATTTTTAATGACTGTATTTTTTTTCTAAGATTTTATTTATTTGACAGACAGAGATTACAAGTAGGCAAGAGAGGCAGGCAGGGAGAGAGAGAGGAGGAAGCAGGCTGTCCGCAGAGCAGAGAGCCCGATGCGGGGCTCGATCCCTGGACCCTGGGATCATGACCTGAGCCGAAAGCAGAGGCTTTAACCCACTGAGCCACCCAGGCGCCCCAATCACTGTATTTTTGAAGCCGTTACCCAGAAACTTCTTTTGCAATGAGCAATCTTTTCTTAATCCTCCATTAAAAATGTTCTCCACTTTGTGGCATGTTTGTAAGATCTTGGGAATCTTGGCAGTAGCTTTATACTTACTTCAGAGCCTTGAGTACTCTCCAGATCTGTGTCTCCTACACGATGGTCCTAACTGGCATCCCTTGACTTGGCCACCCTGTGGTCTCCTGGAAGCTACAGAGCAAGGAAGTGAGGCCAGGCCTTCGTCTCTACCCTGGTTGTGGACCAGAGTGAGAAAGAACACGCAGGACAATTGGACATCCTGGCCTGAGCTGAATACCTGGGGATAATTTTTTATTATCTTTATTCAAAGCAGTAAGAAGGTGGCGTTTGTCTGGGGACCTGCTGTTTCCTCCCCCAGCCACTTGTCACAGAAATTAAATGTCGGGCTCGCACTGAGGGAATCCATATGCCTATCCTGCTTTTAAAAACTTTTAGCCACGATAACCCGTTTTAAAGCATCACTGTAGTCGTATTTTCATCATTTTCTTTTTCTAGATACATATATGCTATGTCACCAACCACAGTTCAAAATGCCTCAGGGTGATTTCCTTCTGTGCCCATTTTATCAACCTCTCTCTCCTCGACCCCCTCCTTCCTGAGACGAGAAAGAGGGCACGTGTAGATCATTTCATGTGGACAATCAGAAGATTACATCCATGCACAGTTTGGTCATGTGTCGCAGTAATCTTTAGTTGGGGAAAAAACCCAAAAAACAAAATAGGGGTCCACTTTTCACAAAACAGTGAGTTCCTTAAAATAAGAGTCTTAGAACCTTGTATAGCATAGAAGTGCCCACTAGGGGGCACTGCAGTCAAAGCGCGGGAATGAACGCGCGCCTTCAATCCCCTTGGGTAAGCTCACGCCCTTTCATTAATATTGTCCGGAGAGAACTGTGTTCACAAAACGAGAGGCCACGCTGGTCACACTAGTGCTGAAGGAAAAAAAAAAAAAAAATCATTTTCTGGCAGCAGAAGTAAAAAGTAGCTGACTCTGGGCATCCAGAATTGGCCCAGTACTAAGGTCCACAGACACGTGCTCAGGAAGCCCGAACCCGCGCGAGGTTGTGAACCAAGAGGGTCAGGCCAGAGGTAACAGGCGGGCTTTGCCCATGTCCCGCTGAGCTTGCTCTGCCCTCTGAAACGTCCCCTGCCCGCCTCCCTGCTCTCCCCCGCCCGGCCCCTACTGATCGTCCTAGGCAAGAGAATTTCGGTGGCCCACGGGCTTTAAGATTTCGGAGGACGGGCATCAGGCCGCATCTGACGTCACCAGCGGACTCCAGCTGCGCGTGTCAGGATCGCCAGGGAAAGGGGGACCCCGTGCCACAGACGGTCAAGGGGGGGCGTCCTTGGCGGCGCCAGCACGTGGGGCGAAGGGAGCATGAAGCCCCAGTGCAAGAGGCCAGCAGTGCATGTGCTGATCATTCTTTCAAAAAACTTTTGAATTTTTCATTAAACTAAGTCCATTTTTTAAAAAGAGCATTTGATTTGTTAAACTGAACATGCATTTCTCGGACTCAGAGGTGAAGGACAGAGGGCCAGGGTGGGCAGGAGAGGCACAAAGCGGGGCCCAGGAGTGTAGACTCTGCAAAGGCAACGTAAAGGCCCTTACCGCACCTTTCAGACCCCATGACCGGTCCCTGAGCTCCTTGCCTGCCCTCCGAGGCCACCGGTAGGAGGCCTTCCCCACACACAGAAGTTGCCAGTGCCCAGGTCACCAGGGGAAAATAAAGATTTTTTTAAAACTTGGTCAGTATTGCATGTTGAACTGTGTTCCCCCCAAACTATGTGGAAGCCAGAAGCCCGCACACGTGAATGCGCCTGTATTTGAGGGTCTTTGCAGAGATTATCAAGTGAAAATGAGGTTATAGGGTGGGCCCCAATCCAATATGACTGTGGTCCTTTAAGAAGAGGTGGTATCAACTCCCAGATGCACAGAGAGAGGTCCTGTGTGACAGAGGCCTTGACTGGGGTGACACGTCTGAAACCCAAAGAACCCCAGGATTTTCATCGGTCACCAGTGGAGAAAAGGATGGACCAGATCCTTCCACAAGCCCTGTTCAGATTTGTGACCCTGACCTCAGATTTCCAGGATCCAGAATTGTGAGAAAATACATATCTGTTGTTGGAAGCCGCCTGGTCTGTGGAGCTCTGTTACCACATCCCCAGGAAATGATGTAATTATTTATGACCAAATTCGGAAACCGTAGACGGAATTCTGGGAGTGGCAATGAAGAGATACGTAAGTAAGCATAAGGTTTTAAAGAATTACTTCTTTTCTCTTTCTCTCCCTTCTTTCCTGTCTGTCCGACTCCAATATTCCGGTTTTTAAAATATAAGACATTATTTTTATTGATCTTTAAATGCACAGCTCTTAGTGATTTCTGGGGATGTGTCCATTTTTTTTTTCTCATATATTTTGTATGGCTCCTCAAATAGCTAAAAACTTCATAATCCAGGTGGCATTTTTAAAGCATTTTTCTCCCTCAAGTTACTCTAAGTATTTGATGTAAATATTCCCTATTCTTCATAATATCCTGAAGGGAAAGATTTAATAACAACAAACAATTATGTTAAAAGTTAGGAAGTATAGAGCCAGGTTAATCATTTTGTTCTAAATCACACAGCCGTTCAGTGATAACCGGGGTTTGGGAGATAAATCTCCCGGTTCCTTGAATAGCCTCCTTTAAACATCACACAATTTTATTTTTAATTATTCACCTATAAAAGAAGAGTGAAGAATCCTCCAAAATCGTGTCGTTCAAGATTTGCCTTTTGGGGACCTTTTCTATATTTTGGATAGAAATGTCCCTGAGAACTCATAAAACCTCAAACCAAATGATACATGTACATTGTCATGGTCTAATTTCCCCATATTCACAAGAATTTCTTCCCCTTTCCTCCCCATTCCACTCTGAGAACAAGGAAAGAGGCTCTCCACCTCTCAGAATGATGGAAAAAATCAGGCCCAAGCCAAGCAAAGCCTCCCCATGCTCCCTGGCTCCGCACTTTTCTAGGACAGGGAGGTCCTTAGCTTGCTGACTGTGGTGCCATGCTCATTCCGAATGCTTTAGCAAGCCCCAGGTCTGGTCCCCTCCACCACTGCCATTCTGCCTCCAAAGAGGAGCGCCATCTTCAAAGTCTGGCCCACGCCAGGAGAAAATTCCTTATCCTTACTGCACCTCAGCCGGGTTGAAACAGACTGGAATTTCCAAAAGTACCAAAGAAAATTCAAGGAAAATCAAAGAAAATCATGGAACCATTGTACATAGCTGAGTTTGCCCCAAGGCTCAAACAACTTTCCCATTGCTCACTAGAGCTCAAACACTCAAGTTGGATGATGAAGACCACTTCTTGGCCTTCTGGTGTCTCAGCTTCTGAGGAATTTTGTAAAAAGTGCCATTTCATTTCCCTGCCAATTCAATGACCTAGACAACTCGCCCTTGAGATCAAAGCTATTACCGGCCTGAGGCCCAATCTCTGGGTTAAAGGTAGATGATGAGATTCTTTTTTTTTTTTTTTTAGATTTTATTTATTTGACAGACAGAGATCACAAGTAGGCAGAGAGGCAGGCAGAGAGAGAGGAGGAAGCATCTGTTCCCCGATGAGCAGAGAACCCGATGTGGGGCTCGATCCCAGGACCCTGAGATCATGACCTGCGCCGAAGGCAGAGGCTTTAACCCGCTGAGCCACCACCCAGGTGCCCTTGATGATGAGATTCTTCACGTGCTGTCTGGCCTGTGGTCCACAGTAGGCAGTGGATTACCTCGTAATGATCACAGTGCAAAATTGTGAAAATAAAACCACAGAATAAATGTGACCTTCATACAAGATGAATGACATACACATCACAGCCCTTGTAGTTTGCAGTGAAAATAAGGCCCCAGCCAAGGCTGAGGGGCTCCAGCTGGTGATCCAGAAAGAAAGACAAAGAGCACAGGGAGAGCGTGTAGAGCAAGAAGTTGTCACAGATAGTGGGGCAGCCGTGCAGGGGACGTGCCTGTCCCAGGTTAAAGCAGTCAGGGGTCTCTGGTGAGGAACAGGTTGTATAGTTCCGAAGAACAGAGAAGTTTCCTCAGATGATGGTGGGATTTGGGAACAAAACCCAGCAGGCCAATTCCAATAATAGTTAACAATGTTTGAGTTATGCCAGAAATGTGCCAATCACCTTCTATGGATCTCTCATTTCCTTCCACCCAATGCTATTGGAAATACTTTACCTGCATCATACAGAGAGCTAATGACCCTCGAAACTGTCAATATCATGCCCAAAGTCACACAAACCAGTGAGTACAAAGCCAAAATCAGAATCTAAGTCATTGGGTGTTGTAGGCTGGGTCTTGACCCTATATAGTCACACACACACACACACACACACACACACACACACACGCTCATTCACACGTGTACACTCACATCTTACTTGAACTGGAGAGGTGGGAGGCAGCTGTCACCAGGAGATCACACGGGAGACAGCAAGGTGGGAAGGGAGAGGAATCACAAAAGGTCAAGGACCCAACAGAGGGGGAATATTGTCCAAAAAGAAGAGTGAGGGACCGCCGGTGACCGTGGAGTATCGGCATAATGCTGACCCCCCAACCCAGCTGATGACACGTAAAGTGAAAAACCAGAATAATCTGGAGAAAGCCGTGTTTCAGTTAGGGTTCGTATCCTTTGAAGACTCTTGAGGGCACAGAAGGGATTATCCAGCGTGGAACAAGGACCCCACAGAGCCCAGTGCAAAGCATTGTTGGCATGAGAACAGGAGATGAGTCAGGAAGCCCAGGGAAAGACCCACAGAACAGAATGGTGCCGGAGTACAGGAAAGATCACAGATTACCCGAGGGGCCAGAACTTGGGTGATCCGTGGAGACGACAGAGTGACGGGCAGAACCAGACCCGCCAGCCTCCAGGATCCACCCGTGTTGGGGTCGTTTCTGTCCTCAGAGCTGCCGGGCACTGGAGCGCTCGGCCTGCGGTCAGCTGGTCGACACCCCGGCGGGAAGAGACAACCTTTGGGGCTCCAGAGACCATGGGGGAGGAAGGAGGTCTGCTTCACCCCCCGGATGGCTGGGCGCTCCCAGGGCTCGCAGGGGAAGAATCAGCAGGTCTAGGAGGCTTACCCTAGCGTGCCGGAGGGAAGGTGAATTAATCTGCCTGCTATACATTCCTTTTCCCCACCGGAAAATCCGAAACAGAACAGTCGGGTCTAAGCGTGGCTGTACCTCCTGCTCATCTGGAAGGGGGTGGGACAGGGACACAAAAGAACAAGGCTTGCAGTAATTATTATAATTAAGAATCTAAAATTGAAGCACTGTATCCTGGCCCCCAGGTGAAGGCAAAACTATGCGGCAGCCTCGTGACCAATCGCAGGATGCCTGGGTACACGCTCTTTTTCGAATCTTCTGGTCATGAGATGGTTGAGAAACCATCTCAACTAGCCACTCACCAATGTCATGTGCCTTCTCAACCTCTGGTGCTCCAGCCGTCTCTGACCCCTGCCAGACCAGACCATGTTGAAACAGGTTTCGGGTGTGTTCTTAAGGTTCCAGGAAAAAAACTAAAAAAAAACAAAAACAAATAAAAAACAACTCTTTAGGTAATGAGTTTGAACTAAATGCTTTTCTTCCTCTATTTAGCTCTCCTGGAGGACTCTTGCAAGCTGAGAACAGCCCAGCACTACAGCCATGATCATTGTTCAGCCGCTGTTTCCTCTTCCTTTTCTCTTGTTTTATTAAGAAAGTGTCAAACACGCATAACAGCAGGGAGGAAAGAACAGTGCAGCCTTCTGTACCCATCACTCAGCTTCAGCAAATAGCATCTTGTTCCGGCCACTGTATTCAGTAGGCACTTTCCATAAAGTAAAAAAAAATAAAGAAAAAATGCATTAGACGTTGCACAAAATTTGGAGCCTATTTCCTCCATCTTCCCTCTTACACTGGAATCCAGAGCAAAATAGTTCTCAGCACAAATTACATACAATCTGTTGTTGCAAACTCTCCCCAGATTCTGAATTTCAGTTACATTTCAGGGATATTATTCGGTTATAGGAATTAGGAGCCTCCTTAAAAAGAAAGTTATCTCCTTTTCTCTTATTCTTCTGACTGTGACTCTGAAACAAACTGACCATTTATGCCAAGTTCACAATTTACTTGTTGGGGATTTAACCACATAGAGCAAATTCCAGTAAGAAGCTTAAGAAATTTCCCAGGGAAAGCAATGGTGGCGTGGGGGTGGGGAACAGGGAGCAGGAGTGATACAAAGAGCACTCACTTTCTGAAATCTCCAGCCGAGTCATGCAAGTTTAGTTTGAGGCTGCTGAAACAGGGTTCCTGGGAGATCATTTTAGTGTGAGTCAATGGAGACTATTCTAGAGGGAGTCAGAACCGTCCACTCCTCTTGAGTAAGGAAGAGACGTGAGCCTGCCTGTTAAAAGCTTCTCAGAAGCAGTGATTTCCTTCAGTATTAGCCGCCACACCATCGCTTGCCAAGCTCTTCTGTCTTCTGTTAGCAGGTGAAAGGGAAAGGAAAATTACGAGCAGTAGGTACCAAATCTAGCTCAAGATCTAACCATGTTATTTATCACCAGAGTCATTTGAAACCTCCTATTGTGGGATTTGATGAACTCAAATGACTGCCTTAAAAAACACACAATCTCTATGTGACAGTAAACAATGGGTCTGGCAGAAAATACATCAGTAGGGCTGAAATCTTGGCCAAAGGCATCTCCACGTCCATAGGAACTACTCCCAGAAACAAAATGCTTAAGGCAGAGGTATGTGTCCACAGTGAATGCAGTCTCACAGAGGAGAGCGGATCCATTACACACACAACATATGCAATAGAAATGAGGAGACCCATTCTCTTGAGGCTTAAATGCCCGGGTGAACCTTGGCTAACAATCAAGCATTCTGGAATGGAAGAGTTTCCTCAAGGACCCCAGAGGTGGCCTTCATCCACCTTGACAACTTTTCCCAGTCTTGACCTTTGCAAAAGGACAAGGGAAAAGAACACCCTCCAGAGACTCAGTGGACTGAGTTCTGTCTGTACTCCCTCCAGGATGGGCAAGTAAGTTAAGTTTCAGGATGCCATTTACTTCAGTTCTGACATGGGGGAGGAAGTGGGCCAGATGACTTGTGAAGGTCTGAAGGCAGCTCTTCAGTGACTCAATGAACGATATGGCCTATGAGCATAAGGTAGGGCTCAGCTTCTGCCAGGATGGATTCGAAGCTGAACTCCTTCCAAGCTAAGGGGCCATGGCAATGTCTCTTGATTTCTTCGGTAACCTCGAGACAGGAACACCTACGTCACAGTTTCTGGTGAGGATTGACCTCTTTAAACATATATCAGGCTCCTGACTTGTGGGATATGTAATGCTAGTACCCTCCTTCTAAAATGCTGTGATTCCAAACATCAAGAAATCCAGGAACTTTGCCTCTCTGAACCACAACTAGACAATTTCGTCCAAAAGATTTCTCACCCTAACTTATTATCCACTGGAGCATTGAAAGTATACAAATCTGGGTCAGTATTGCGGGGAGATATTCATGAGATAGACCTACAACACAGTTCATGTCTTATGTGAGATATTTTCCATATTTTTTTCCTTATTTGTTCCAAGTCACTTAGACATAAAAGAAACAGTGTAGGTTAAATCAAGCTGGGAAAGTGAAGTCTTTACAAAGTTTATATTGCTAATTAAATTAAGGTTTCCAGCAGATCAAGGACAAATGACTGAATGCAACAAAATATTTCCTTTGATCTCGAGATTTTTTTACTTCAAAGCCTAACCAGCAGGCTCATGCAGGCAACGGCCCCTCCTCTCTCTGCAATGAGGGGCTCTTGGTCAAAGAACTTTCGGGGGTCGGCTTCAGAGCAGTGTGAACACTGCAGTGACCCAGCATGTGGCGTCAGGACAATAGATGTGAGTCAGAAGATGTGGGTTTGAGGCTTGACTCTGCCGCTCACTCACATCTGATGAGAAGACCTCAGTCTTCATGCCCCCACCTGTGAAATTGGGCAATAATACCTAACCTGTTAACTCACAAGTTTGATATAAAAAAGAATGTTAGGTCTTTGGATTCACCAAATCCTAAAGTAAGATGAAGACATAAAACCCCAGGGGGACCCTACAGAGGAGGTTTCCTTTCTCTCTCCCGGGAGAGCTTTTCCACCATGGGATCTCCAGTGCACCAAACAGTACTCCATAATTCTTTGCTGGATGAGTGAAGGGCTAAATGAAGATTGCGATGAGGGGGAGGCCCAGGGACTCTTGGCCCCTTAGATTTGTTCCCACCCTCTCCTGGATCACCCCGTTCATTCTGCCCCAGCAGCCAGGGCTCTACTTAATTCTAGGTGTAGTAAAAAAAGAAATAGCTGGGTTGGGGAGGGGGAGGGGCCATGGAGGAAGTGTGGGAGAGAGCAAGGGCTACCCAGCAGCAAGGAAGGAAGGACAGCTATGGGGACAGAAGGGGGTTCCCCAAAACACCTGTGGATGGGAGCCTCCTCTGTCCCCAAATCAGTGTATTGCGTGCTGACACGGACAAGAGATTTTCAGCATTATTCTCTTAAAGCTGCGTTTCCTTCTGGTTGTGTAGATTAAATATTCATGTATTTTCAAGTTTTCATCAGCCTGGAAAGACAAACACCTACTTATTGGTGATACAATTTCACGTCTTCCTGAATTCCTTAGTCACGAAAGTGGGTTTGCAAGACAGGGAAACCCAGACGTTGACTCCGTGATGAGGGCATAATGAATAATAGGAGGTGAAACTTGGAGTGTGTGCACTGTAGCCCTTTATAGATGTTTTCCAGGTCTGCCTATTTCTTGGAGCTTCTTATTTCCATGCTACCTTGGAACTTTATTGACCAGAATCAGAGAAAAAGAGCAGAAGCTGAAAGGCTGAGCTTGGCTGGCAGCTCTGGGCTGGCATGTGGATGGAGAGCCCCCTGGGGTGTCCATTTAGGTATTTCAACATAGGCGCCCCCAAGCCTTAGATGATGCTGATTTCCTAATGCACGTCTGCTGTGACTCAGCCCTTGGTAGGGGAGTGACTCAGTGGGCTATCACCGCCCTGTACTCTGGGTGGAGACCCACTCAAAGATATGCCAGCATTGAGGATATATGAGACTGCAAGTCACAGGACACCCAACCTCAAGTGGCTTTAAGCCTAAGGCTGTGTATTCATCTCGCCGGAGCCATGCAGCGCGTCAGCAATGCTCTTGATTCTAGTAAGGCAGTGTGGGGAGGTAACGAGAGACACAGCCTGTCCCCTTAGTCTCCCTGGTTTCAAATCCCAGCTTGGGTGCTTCCCTTTACACTCTAGCCTATAGGTCAGGACTGAGCCACATGGTGAGTGCGGCAATGCCTGGCAAAGAGGACTGGATTAGCATGGGTTAGACCCTTTGTGCTTAACCTGGTAGCCACTAGCCTCATGAAACAATCTAGAGGTAAGTCAAAATGGATCAAAATTAGAAATCCATTTGTTCAGCCACACAAGCCACATTTCAAGTGCTCAATAGCCACACAAAGCTAGTGGTCTCCATAATGAGTATGGACCATTTCCATCCCCACAGAAAGTTCTGTTGGAATCAGAGTTCATGCATGAGGAGCCAACTTTCCCTGAACAAAATCGGGGCTGTGTTCACAAGGAGAAAGAGGAGGTGGCTGTTGGGTTGGTAATCAACAAGGAAGGAGGAATGGGAGCAAAGACCAGCACAGACACTTTTGAGATCAGAACAGTGGAGGTGAGCATGGTGGCTGGGAGAGAGACTCAGTGAGGTTAAGGACCTCAAGTTTACCCAGCTAGCCTTTTTGCTCCCTACCATGTCTCACGCATGGGAGCCCAGCCATTTGATGGTGGTGGAAATCAGAATTATCAGGAAGGATCTGTTAGACCTCTCATCTAAGTAGTTTCAGTTGCTGAAAGGCAAAAATGAACTTCCAGACTGCATACACTCTGGACCCCAAGCTAGCACTATGACAAGGCTCCACAAATCACCATGCTCATGTTGGCTATTTTTGATTGTCATGTAAAATGGGGTAACACCAGCCATTTTCCACTTTATATAATCACCATGAGGCACAACAGATAATAGGACAAAGCCTCAGGAAAATCCTACCAATCTACCTACCACAGGATCATCACTGGCTTACCCTGGGGACGTGGGGAGCAGTAAAAGTCCTCTAAATGTTGAAGAAGGAGTCAGTGGACTGCAGCAGGAATGCAGCCAAAGTAATAACAAGAACTAACATGTAGTTATGTTTAACTAGTGCCAAGCATCTGCCTAAGGTCGGGAAGTGGCAGAAGGAGATTCGTGCCTAGATATCCTACTAGCAGAGCCCAGGAACTCTGCCATGCTTCCTCTCCAGAACTCTGGATGACTAAGCTCTTTGGGGATCAGTCAGAGCAATGGTTCTCAGATTCCAGCATGCATCAAAATCATCTGGAAAGCGTGTTAAAACACAGATCTCCAAGCCAGCAATGTGCTGGAGCACGTTCCTCCTACAGGCTCAGAGGAGCCCATCGTGTATATCTCCTCCCAAGTGCATGTTCAATAACATCACGTTGGTAGCTTGAAATCAGTCATAGTGGGAGAATTTAAACCACAAGAATCGGCAAACTCTGGGGCTTTTTTTTTTTTTTTTTTTTGCCCAAGAGGCAGATAGCACCTTTACCAGCACACCATTGGCTGGTCTCCATCCCCAGAGTCTCTGATTCAGTAAATCTTAAATGGGGCCTGAGAATTTATGTTTCAAACAAATTTCCAGGTGATGCTGATTCTGTTGGTCCAGGGACAGCACTTAGAGAACAGCTTAGGAAAATATTTCAGAGGGCCCTGAAAGGGAGAGCATATTGGTATCCTAAGTCATCATTTGCAAGAAGAACACTGATGATCTCACCAAGGAATGTTGGCTGTAGATGATCCTGCATCAAATCAATACTCATAAGAGCTAATGTTTACACAGTGGTAGGTAGGCAGGGACTGTCCTCGTCATCCCATGCCTTAATGAGTTTAGTCCTCCTAACAACATTAGACATATGTTCTAGGAATATAGCTGAGGCCAAAGCACAGAGTAGTCAAATGACTTGCAGAAGGTTGTACAAGGAGTAGATGGAGTTGATGAGATGTGAACTTGGGCAGTCTGGCTCCAGAGACCTTGAGTTTAACTGCTATGCCACAAATCACAGATGAGGCCCTTCTGTAGTTTAGCCAAATATAAATCTACTAACAGTTCCCTCAAAAAAAAAAAAGAAAGAAAGAAAGTAAAACAACTTTAAGGAATATACACACAAAAGGGAATTTGAATTTGTTTTTCCCAACTAGACTTTCCTGACTTAAAGAAAATGGATAAAAAGGTTCTCATTCTTCTCATTGTCCTTCCTCCAGGATCATGTGCAGAACGTACCACCAGGTAATGAGAAGTCATTCTCCTAGATTGGGGGTCAGGAAACTTTTGTAAAGAACAAGACAGTGAATACTGTAGGCTTGGCAAGCCATACCATCTCTTTTGTAGCTATTGTACTCCGCTATTATAGTCTGAAAGCATCCATAGAAACTATGTGAGAGTGTGTGGCTATGTCCCAGTGAAACTTTGCTTATAAAACCAAGCATTGGGCCCTATTCAGTTACAGGCTATAATTTGATGACCTGTTCTAAATTCATGTAGAAGTTACCCTTATTCCTAAATAACCAGTAGGAACCATAGCTTCATTAAATTTAGGCAGAATGTTACCTCCCCAAAAACCACAAGCAAACAAACAAAAAAACCACCAGTGTATCTGAAAAATATTTGATAGATACCAATGGAAATCTCCTCAGAAGATGATTCATTTCTCTGCTTCTGGTTTGGTTACAGAAGCTCTTCCTTGGTTTTAGATTATTGTAGGAGGCCCAGCTGGCTGGAAAATCACATGACTAAGATAAAGGTCCATAGATCCAAAGCTTAGCTTAGCTATACTCCTGTTGGTCAAGAGAGAAATGAGACAAATAGAGGAATATGATCACGTGACCACTTCATATACACTATGAGAGGTTTAGAATCAATTTAGAGTGTAGCTTCTAAGTCAGCAGTATCATCTTTCTTCTTAAAAGACAGAATAGAACGCTTATTCCATTTTACCTACTGATCCATTTTATCCATTTTATCAGTGATACCCAAGAATGGGATGATGGTCTCTAAAGGATCTGAAAATAAGGTGTCCTACATCCGTCTTCTCCTTAACTTTGAGATTGACACCATCTTGGTAAATGCCTCTAGAACTCTTCTTCTAGGCTCTAACCTGTTCTTGACTCCAGGCTCTCATCGCTTCTGATAGTTTTCATAACACCCACCCCTGATCCTTCTGCACTCATGGACAAGAAACTCTCTGGACTACCATTGCGGACTGATGTAAAGTTAAACTCCTTGGCCTCACATTCAGGACCTGGTATGACCTAGGCCATTGTTCTCTTTCCCAGTTTATCTTAAAGGCATCCAATTTCTAGTCCCACATAATCACCTTGTGAAGAAGGAAGCTCCAAGGGCTTAGACAAGCGTTTCGACTAAAACAACAAAACCACATAGCCATGGGAGAACCATAACCACAGCCAAGAGAAAGACAAAGCTGGAGTCAGCAAGATATCAACAAGTCAAAGAGAGGAACTGGGACAAAGTTTTAGAAATTAAGCAAAAGAATATGACATTTCCCCTTGTCTATGGTGTCTGGTACTTGGTGTCTAGAAAGATCTGGGGCTCGAAAGAACAATGGGGCTGAGGCCCTAGGTCAGCACTTTCCAAACTTACCTTTCCATGAGAATCACTTGGATGACTTTTAACATAAATATGGACAGTCCTCATCTCAGACCCCCAAGGAATCTGAATTTTAATAATGCCTAAGGTAATTCTTACGATTCTTGATTGTTCATATGAAATTCTTATGATTATTCAAGTTGGTAGAATGCTGATTTCACATGAAAATCACCTGGAGGCCACATGGAGAGGCTGCATGGAGAGGCTGCATGGAGAGACCACATGGAGAGGCCACATGGAGAAGCCACATGGAGAGACCACATGGAGGTGTGCAGGCTGACAGCCCAGCTGAAGTTCCAGGCAATATTCAAGCTCAACCGCCAAGCATGTGTGTGAAGATACCTTCAGTTGACCCCATGCTCCAGGCTCCAGGATACCCCATCTGAGGCCCCAGACATCGTGGAAGAGAGACAAGTCATCCCCACTTTACCCTGACTGAATTCCTGGCCAACAGAATCCAGAATCCAATAGAATAGTCTTTTGACTTTTTTTTCAAAAGCTCATCTGGAGAACTTTTTAAAAAATGCCATAACTTATGTCCTGTCCCCAAGATATCCTGATTTATTTAGTCTGGAGTAGGATCTGGTAGGAATTCCCTCCCCCCCCACCTTTTGTCATAAAATTTTTAAATATCAAGAAGAGTTGGATCAATAATAAATGGAAATCTTTGGATTCACTACAACTGTGAATATTCTGCAATATGATAGATAAAGAGATAGAGCGAGCTGAACTATGGGAAAATAATTTGCACACATGACATTTCACCTCTATGTGTTTAAGCATGGAATTATCCAGAACACAGAAACACAATACCATCCTCATGCCTAATAAAACAATTCCCTAATATCTACCCCATATTTAAATCTCCTCAATGGTCTCAAAAATCTCCTTTTTTGGCTCTTTTTTAAAGATAAGGATCCAATCACATTCCATACATTACATGAGAACAATAGTTGTTCTCTCTTTTAGTTATTTATTTCCTAAGTCACACTGACTTTTTAAAGCAATCAGGCCAGTGATCTTGTGGAAGGGTCTACCATGTATACTGGTCTGATCATCTCTTCATGGTGTCATTTCACTTAACACCCAGCAGGTCCTGGACTAGAATCCAAGTCTGTAGAAACTAGATTCAGATCAAGTATTTGGGGCAAATGCAATTCATAAGAGATGTACACTTTACATGATGCCAGATGCCCTAGAATGTCAGGTTGTCATAGTCTTAGTGATGCTGACTTTAATCCTTTGATTAAGGGGATGAACATCTTACCCCTCTAATAAGACAACTTTTGTTTTTCAATTTGCAACTGGCAAGGAATATGTGAGGTGATATTCTGCCCATAACTGTCCTGTTCTTCCCTCAAAATTTCATCTGGTAGTTTCAGCATACACTGATGCTGAAAGAACTCTGGCCTGGGAGAACTATTTAGTTGGGAGTTTCAAAATGGTATTTTTTTTTTCACTTTTGTATTAAGACACAATTCACATACAACAAAAATTCATCTTTCTATCTGTATAGTTTTGCAATTTTTTTTTTAAGATTTTTATTTATTTATTTGTCAGAGAGAGAGAGAGCACGCCAAGCAGGGGGAGAGGCAGGCAGAGGGAGAAGCAGGCTCCCCACCCACCAAGGAGCCTGATGTGGGACTCGATCCCAGGGCCCTGGGATCATGACCAGAGCCAAAGGCAGCCGCTTAACCAACTGAGCCACCCAGGCATTCCCAAGTTTTGCAATTCTGACAAGTGTATGTATACATGTATACATTCATAACTTCTGACAAATGTATGTATATACTAATCTACAACGAACACAACCGTTAAGATATAGACTAGTGCCCCGTACCCCACTCCTCAAATTCCTCCACATCAAGGATCATGGTCTGCCCTTCTTGATGGCAGCTCAAGGCAACTACTAATACGTGTTATGTCCCCTTAGATCTCCTTTTTCTGGAATGTCATATACATGGAATCATACCTTGTGTAGCGTTTTAAGTCTGGCTTTTTTTCACAATGCACAAATGCATTTGCAATTCCACCATGTGGTTTCATGTATCACTTGTTCTTTCCTTTTTATTACTGAAGAGTATCCCATTGTAGGAGTGCCGTAGTGCTCGTTTGTCTGTCCCCACGTTGAGGGACAGTTGTTTAGAGTTTGAAGCCATTATGAATAAAGCCACAAAATCATTCTCATTCAGGTCTCTACGAACATGGGTTTTCATTTCATTTGGATAAACACTTAGGAATAGGATTTCTGAGTTGTTGACTAAGTGTATGTTTAAATCTGTAAGAAACTGCTGGATTCTTTCCCACGGGGGCCTTACCATCTTATGCACCCACCACAATGCAGGAGAGCGAAATGCTTATTTTTCAAGGTCTGTCATCCTTTCAATTTCATGGGTGTTCTCCCATGAAAAAACATTTGCTCACCAATTTGAGATGAACTGTAGTTCTTATTATAAAAACAGAGTAAATGCTAATTCTTTTCACCTACTCAGAGGAGAGAGTTTTCATAGCTGTCATTTTCAATGGCAGCAAGTGAGGTTTCCTTTTTCCTTTGTCTGTTTCTCTCTTTCTTTTCTGTACCATAGTAGAGACTTAAGAATTTTTATTTACTCCATATTTAAAATCAATACCATTTATCATTCTTTTTGATTCTCAAAGTGTCCCAAATTTGCCTAATGACAATGCTGTCAAGTTGGTCCTAAGGCCTTTCAACATGGCTTTATTAGTTTTTGATACTTCTTACCTTTTGGAAACAAGAAGATTCCTACTCTTAGCTTGAAATTTCCTTGAACCAGGCCTAGAATCAGCCATTTCTCCAAGAGGACTGGTTCCTTTAAGTGATACTTAGAAACCACATCTGGACAGACTTCTCGTGGTTTTTTATTCTTTCTGTGGAAATACACACACACATATATTAAATAAAAACTAAGATATATACGTGCATATAAATCATGAATTCATACCAATATTGCCAATTAAATTTTAGTCTTCTTACCTTCTTTGACTTTTTAACATGTAACTCTTTTTTCTTACACCAGAAATCTTGATTCTTTTTTTTTTTAAGAGCTAGATTAATTAATTAATTAATTTGGGGTTGGAGAAGCAGAGGGAGAGAGAGAGAATTCCAAAGCACACTCCCATTGAGCGCAGAGCCTGACATGGGGCTCAATCCAAGGACCCTGAGATCTAAATGACCTAAGATGACCTAAGCCAAAATCAAGTCGGACGCTTACCAACTGATTGGACCACCCAGGTGCCCCCGGAAATCTTGATTCTTCACAAAATTAACATATCTACTAATTTGCCTTATCTCATGCTACAAATAAGGTGGTGTCAAAATCACATTGCCAGTACCATTACTACTACTCATAAAACTGTTGAGGGAAGTCTGAGATTTCTGTGCAGTTCCTTCTGTCCTTACATGCTTCCCATTAGGGAGGTCCATGCAGAGTAGTGAGTTCACAAGTCTCTCGAAACATTCTTTCTCTGTGTGATTATGTTTCTAACTTGGTGTGCATTTAAGTGTATTTGTTCCCATTTATTTGAATTTCAGGCTCTAACCTTCTAGTCTACAAGCTCCCTGGAGGATCCCAGCTATGGTTAGGGCCTCACTGAGCTCCTGGTTTGTTCTCTCTCCTCTTTCCCTCCCCTTGAAATGGCTTCTTTCCCACTTCCCTTCATTGAAACTCCACATCTTTTCTTTCAGGCTCAACTCCCCCATCCACAGCCCTCCCTTTGATCCCATTCGTCAAGAAGTAGCATTTCCTTCCTCTGGACTCCAATGCCTTTTGACCATTCCTGACGGAATGTCAAATGTTCTACCTTGCTTTATAGCCCTTGGGTCAAGGATCTGTAAAGTTTTGCTGTAAAGGGCCACACAGCAAATATTTTCAACTTTGCAAGTCATATACTTTCTGTACACTCTTTTTCTTCTTTATAATTTACATACATAGTCTTTTTCTTCTTTATAATTCTTCATATTCTGAGGGGGCAGGACTAACAAAAACAGGGGATACCTTGAGGTCTGGCCCGTAAATATGTTGCCAGCACCTTCCTGATGTCATCTTGTTACTCAAGTACCTTGGGGGCCGGAAAAGTCGACTTGCTCCTGCTTGCCCCCACTTACAGCAGAGCACACGGGGAAAGAGGTGCTCACCAAACACTTAATTCAGTTCGTGAAGATACAGTATTATGAGATGGCGCAGGTACAAGAACCGGTAATTAACCCAGAAAATTGAGCCATCCAGAACAATAAAAGCACTATGTATAAACAGAGAGCCTTGGTTACAGACAGTAACCTAGAGATGATACTAGCCAATGTGTTCCCTCCCTTGCCAAGCCTTTTTCCAAGGGAGGGCGGGGGCTGGGGGTGGTGTGGGGGGGTTCTCGGGACCACACAGGAGCCTCAGAGAGAGAGAGACAGAGAAAGAGTTAATGGCTACAAATGTCCAGGAACAGACAGGATAGCAGAGAAGGGAGTGCTTCAACGTCCCTCCTTGTGACCAGAAAGTGGGTCCCAGTACCCGGGAGGGTATTACCCCCTGCCCAGGGAGAAGATGCCAACAAGGTAAGAAGGGAGTTCTGGTTTCTTGGAGCCTGATTCCATTTTCACGTATGTCTGAAAGAGGAAAATAATTTGATATCGTGGAAGAGGGAGAGAAAATAGAAATGCTCTTTCAAACTTTGTTTTCTTATGTCCCAGGAGGTTTGTACTGAGACTCTTGTTTCTTCCCTCAACCTGTCACATCTTAAGCCTAGGTCGCTGTAAATTAAAAAGGCATTTAAACAAAAACGGTTTCTCTGAATAGTATTAACCTCGTCAAGGGCAGTTTGTGACAAAAACTAGAAATTGTACTGATGCCTTTTAAGCAAAACCAAGCCAAACATCTGAACTATTTCTGCTGTCTCTTACATATTAAGATGTAACACATTTGTGATATTTGTTGACATTTGTTATACTTCTGATGAACAATTAGTCTGCAAGAATATTAACAGGAAATTCCATTCGTGAGATAAGCAGCTGTTCGTGCAAAGCTTCAGCCAGATCATGGGACCAAAATCTTCTTTATGCCACTACCGTTTGCTGAATAGTCAGCATTCCTTACGTATCCAAAAGGAAATGCTTTGAAAATAACTTTTCTGGCTAATGTTGACTCTTCCATTTTCCTAAGGAGAAAACAACTTTTATGCTTCCTTTGGACTCTTATACTGGCAGTGTGTAAGGTGCGAGTATTTAATAGCATCCTTCGTCACGATGTAAATTTCAAATAGTGGTCATCGCCAAGTGACCAACTTAAGTCACTTCTAGGCTGTCATAGAAGAATGATAAGGTCAGTCTTAACCCCCAACTCCACAGCATGCCATAGTGCATTATTATTTCATTCTAGAAGCAAAAACCGAGCGCCTGGCATTATATGGAACACACTCTGGTTCAAAAATATGGACCTTTTCCATTTTTTAGCTATTAAAACATTTACTATAATATCCTCCTTGCAACATTTATTTAACATCCTGGCAGTTGCCAGGAATACATCTCCCAAAGACTGAGAGGAAAACCAGTGGTAAAGAACAGGTTAGGGGGTACCTGGGTGGCTCAGTCAGTTACATGTCTGCCTCTGGCTCAGGTCATGATCTCAGGGTCCTGGGATCGAGCCCCACATCAGGCTCTCTGTTCAGGGTGGGGGATGGGGAGTCTGCTTCTCTCTCTCTCTCTCTCTCTCTCATTCCCTAATAAATAAAATTTAAAAAAAAATTTTTTTTAAAGAACGAGTGAAGGTACAATGTCATCAGAGAAATGGTGTAGTTCTTCATGTGTACTAGAGAGGCAAGACATTCCTCACTGAGCGGCCAGGCTTTTATCAAGGATTCACTCACAAACCATCAATCACCAACTCCTAAATACCATTCCCATCTGCCTCTTCCTTTCTATCCCAACTGCCTCATCTCCTCCTCTTCTCTACCCCATAATGGACAAAAAAGGAAATGCGGAAGGCCCTTGGGTTTATTTTCAAGTAAAAGCAAAAACCATAATTTTATCCGCATCAGTAAAACATCTCCGAGTAGGCATTCTCAGTCCGCACACATTTGTTTATAAATGACACATAGGCGCTTCTCTCAAGTAGAGCATTAAATAGCAGTAGAGTTCAGTGTCATTTTTTTTTTCAGACTAAAGAATACATCTGCACCCAATTTTCTTCTACTAGGTCCTTGCAGACATTTAGAGGTACAAATGTCCCCTGCCACTTATGAGTCCATTGCGCAAAACAGCCACCAGACATTTTCTGAAATAATATCAGATCTTAATTCAGACCCTGGCTGAAGTCCTGCCATGACAGTCTTTAGCTTCTACTTGAAAATAAACCCGAGACCCTCATGAATATCCTTCTTAGCCGATGACGGCCCCAGCCCTGGCTACAAAGATAAGCCGGTATCTGCTCAGATAAACAGAACCCCCTCTCCTACCAAGTCCTTTGCTCTAGTCTTGCCGAAGTTTGGGCGGCAGAGTGCAGACAGAAAAAGCTCTGCCTCCTCCTGGTGCTTCTTGTCGGTTGGGCTATTTTCCAGTTGAGAACACCCCAAGGATTTAGCTGGCCAGAAGTCTGAACTACGACTTCCCAGGAGGATTAAGAAGTCTCCTTTCTAGGGAAGGTGGTCAAATAGGACAAACTTCCAGCTACAAGATAAGTAGGTCGCAGGGATATAGTGTACGGATGCCAGGGTGACCAGGCCAGCAATACTGTATTGTATACTTGAAAATTACTAGGAGAGCAGATCTTAGAAGCTCTCATCACAAGAATTGTTAACGATGTACGATGACGGGTGTTAACTAAGCTAATGGTGGTCATCATTTTGGAATATATACATGTATCAAATCATTATGCTGTACACCTAAACTTAATACAAGGTTATAGGTGGTAATTTTAAAAAATTAATGCAAGGTTATATATATTAATTTTAAAAAATTAATACAAGGTTATAGGTGGTAATTTTAAAAAATTAATACAAGGTTATATATATTAATTTTAAAAAATTAATACAAGGTTATACATATTAATTTTAAAAAATTAATACAAGATTATATGTATTTAAAAATAAATTCAAGGTTCTATGTATTCAAAAATTAATACAAGTTTGTATGTACTAATTTTAAAATTTAATAAAATTAACATAAAAATAAATATAAAATGGTAATAATAATGAAAAAACAAGTGTCTGCACTCTGCTGCCCAAACTTCGGCAAGACTAGAGCAAAGGACTTGGTAGGAGAGGGGGTTCTGTTTATCTGAGCAGATACCGGCTTATCTTTGTAGCCAGGGCTGGGGCCGTCATCGGCTAAGAAGGATATCCATGAGGGTCTCGGGTTTATTTTCAATAAAATTGTTTTAAAGAATTTTAAATCCTGGAGTGCGAGATGAATCCTACTATTGACAGACAGGAAACTTGCCCATGGACCTTCTAACCGGCCTCAACTGGCTGTAATTATAAACTACAAATCCCAAAGACAATCCCAACATGCACCCCAAGACCTTCCCCACTCCACTTCACGCTCATTATTTCATAGCATCAACTTGGACTCAACTTCCCCAAGCCCATAGAAGAGCTGTACCTTGCAGTCAAGTTCTCCATCAGCGGGATCACCATCGACCCTACCTCCCATGCAGCAAACCCAAGGCCTGTGCCCAATTGCTCCCTCCCCTTCATGCCCACGTCCGTACCCCTACCCCTCATCTCAGACAAGTCTCTTAAATTCAGCCTTTCTCCTCTGCCATTTGTTAATCCAGGCCTTCAGCGCCTCTTGCTTCAATAATTACAATGGTCTCCAGGTTGGTGCCCCAGCCCCCAGGAGCTCCGTACACTAGTTATAGCTTTGGGGCAGTCATCTTCTTTAAAAAAAAAAAATCGGCTTATGACATTTTTTCCCAATTAACAACTTTTATTACTGCTCTCCGTAGAGGTTGTCCCCAAACACTTGTTCACACGCCTCTACTAGTACAAAGTTCTGAATGCACACCTCTACAATGATTATTTATTCAAAAATTATGGACATGTATTATTTTGTTCATATCTTTGTGCCCATTATAAAATAAGACACACATGAAAATACATGTTAAAGTATGAACTAATCCCTATGTCCTATTTTGGACATGGGGTGATGAAACTGTCTTATATCCTGATTATAATGATGGTTACCCCCCTATACACATACACACGTTTAACATCTAGGTGTTAAACTCCACAGACCTGTGCACCAATAAAAAGTCAATTTTAGACTTGAATTTTAGAAAATATGAGATAACACTGAAAATAAATAGTTTTAATATATTTACCCACTCGCAATCGGATTACCTTTTGTATCATAAGTGGACATACACCATGGGAGGATCACAGCATTAAATTCCAACGACTCAGACTGTCATCTTGGCTGCTATCGAAGAAGCAGCAGAAAAATCTTCAAGTCATGGGAGGGCTTTTCCACTCGTTTTGTAATGACGGTATCTCCAGTTGCGTGATATGGAAACACTGACAATCAATATGAATCACAGTGTGTCTAACTACTATAAAATAGAGAGCCATCTGTGTTATTCTTCTAGAACATATACTCGGTCTAAATTTGCTTTTGGGACCTGCCCACAGTAATGGCACAGGAAGGCACTGGCTGGAATGATCCAGTCCAGGGAAGAAATACCTACAATGCTAAGTAAGAATCACCTACCACAGGAAAGGACCCAGAACCTCAAAGATCTGGACGCAGAAGAGCAGCCCAGAAGGAAGTTGAGGAAGACAGACTGGGATGGACTCCCAACCCCTCCACCCTGGCCAGGTGAGGTCTCATTCTGTACCAGCTACTTGAGGATTGAAAACTTGAAGCAAACTACCTCAGTGTGGAGCAAAATCAGACGGCTGCACCTCCCATTTCACCAAGATAAACCCACATGGTCTGGCAGTTTGCCAAAGTGAGGAAGACACGTGGAAGACTGAATGGATAGACAGACATGACGAACCTTCCGGGTGTTCTGTCTGGCTACCCTTCGAGCTCAGATGGCACCTCGAGGCTCGCCCTTCTCATGGCTTCACGCTACTTCACAGCTCTGTATTTGCAACTCTCTACTTCATAACCAGCTTGCATCTACTCTTTAGGATTTGTTTTAGCATCCCTAACTGTCTACACATGTGTGTGTTGTTGGAATTTTCCTTTGAACCAGTTGTAACGTCTTATTAGTTTCCTCACTTCATTCATGTGTTAAAGAATATATTTGAGGGGCGCCTGGGTGGCTCAGTGGGTTAAGCCTCTGCCTTCGGCTCAGGTCATGATCCCAGAGTCCTGGGATCGAGCCCCACATCGGGCTCTCTGCTCAGCAGGGAGCCTGCTTCCCCCTCTCTCTCTGCCTGCCTCTCTGCCTACCTGTGATCTCTGTCTGTTAAATAAACAAAATCTTTAAAAAAAAAAAAAAGAATATATTTGAAGGGCACCTGGTGGCTCCGTCTGCCGTCTGACCCTTGGTTTCAGCTCAGGTTGTGATCTCAGGGTCATGTGATGGAGGCCCTCCATCTCCACCCTGAGTCAGACCGCTCAGCAGGGTCTTCTCTCTCTCTCCCTCCCCTCACTCGCATGCACTCTCTCTCTCTCTAAAATAAAAATAAATAAATCTTTAAAAAAATAATATATTTGATACATGTTCATCTTCATGAGAATCATAATTTGGCCCTTAAAAAAAAACCTTTCCTTTTAATGCCAAGAACCCAGGAAAGCCTGGGAGACTTGTCACCTTCTCAGAAAGTGTACCCTCATGAGAGATGAGACTGAGGAACCGAAAGAAAATTTCCCTCTGATTAACTTTCTGTTCCCTGAGCAAATAGAGATGCTGCAGTTAGGGGGAGGAGGGACTTCAGCTGCCTCTGGTTTTTGTTCTCCGATCTGAAGAAAGACTCCTTTGCAGATAATTCTCTGTTAAAGGTGAAACAAAAAAATTTTAATTGAAACTTTTATCTTCAGATCTACTGCAGGCTACATCAGAAATTTGAGCCTGGCCTCTCCCTCCCCTCCATTTCCCAGCATTCTACCTCTAAAACCTTCTACTCAGGCACAAAGAGTACTCCCTTCACCCCTTGTGCTCCCTTCCTATAGAATGGGGGAAGTGGAGGGGGATTTCTCTGTCTCCCTCTCACCTCCTCCTGTGACAGGGCTCAAAGACTTGCCAGTATGGCTTCTTACGTCTTTTCCCAAATGTTCATAAAATGTGTACAAATCTCCACGGCTCAGATGCTAACATTTAATCTGTTTGCGTGAATATCAAATTAAAAAAACTCATTATTCCCACTTTGCTCTAGAGGTTCACATTGAGGGTAGAACTGTGTTTGTATAAGAAAATCCCTGATGCCCTGTGGGGCTAGAAGGTGAGGCCCTGAGTGTGTCACTTAGAAGCAAATTACAGAAAGATAGTTAAGCAGCCCTGCCTAATTAATGAAACAGGGCTGGATGAACAGAGTTGAGTGAGGTGAGGGAGAGCTGAGGGGGAAGGCAGAGGAAGAGAGAAGAAAGAAGGAGGAAGAGGAGTAATGGAATTAGAGTCCGTGGAAATGCCCAAGAAACATTTTGAAGACTAGGGGAGTCTGTTATTCAATTTTAAATGAATGGCTCTATGACTTTGCAGTGGAACCTCCTTGCCATCAACCTGCCAGCAGAAATCTACCACATATCACTGCTTCACATGTGTTGCATTTTAATGGATGGAGCAAATAATCAAGGGTGCCATTGTCCATGGAAGGGCGTTTGAGCAGAGCTGATCTTGATCTACAAAAAGCCATGGTGGGTAGCCCAACTGATACCTGATTTACTCAAATATGTGACCCAGTGTGTCTGGAATCTTTGAGATCCTAAAGTAGACACTCCTTGAGGACAGAGGGATCCAATATTCCTTTTCTCCAAGCAGAGCAAAGTGGCTGCTTCATGACAGGTGATGAAAGATTAGTGCCTCAGTTTATAAATTTTAATGAATTAATAAGTACTGAAATGCTGTTTGCCATAGCCTGTGGCCCAAGATACTATGATTGCGAATCTAAATGATTATCTAAAGGCATTCCAGGTCCTTACATTTATTATATGATAATAACATAGTATTATTATTTGTATTGTTATATTTCTTTTTCTTTGAGGTTAAAACATTCCATATTCTTTGGTGGTATCAAGCAGTGTGTCAACCCTTGAAGTCACTATTGTTCCTCAGTGTAATAATAAGGAAGATTCTGAAGATGTTCAGGTCCCGAGTACCTACCAGGGGCCAGAAGAGGATGAGTTCTAGAGGAACTGTTATGAGCTGAATCATGCCCCCCCCAAATTCATACATTGAGGTTGTAACCCCCAGTACTTCAGAATGTGACAGTATTTGGAGATAGGGTCTTTAGAGAAGTAATCAAGGTATCATGAGGTCATATAGGTGGGCCCTAATCCAACTTGACTGGTATCCTTCTAAGAAGAAGAAATTAGGACACAGAGGAAAAACCATGTTAGGACACCTCAAAAAGACAGCCTTCTTTAAGCCAATGAGAGAGACCTCAGAGGAAAGCAGACCTGACAACACCTTGATCTGGGACTTCCAGCTTCTAGAACTGTGAGAAAATAAATGTCTGTTGTTTAAACCATCCAGTCTGTGGTATTTTTTTTATGTCAATCCTAGAAAACAAATACAGGGACCATGTTTTACAAACTAAAAATTAGGACTTGGCCTGACAAACACAAATGGTTTCTAGTCAGTCGACTGTATTTGAAATCTAGCCATACCCAATGCATAGTCTTACTTCCAAATAGGACTTAACTTAATCCTAGAAAAAGACTTTTACTCAGTTCCCTATAAAATCTTTTAAAAAGGGGCTCATTTACCACCACTGGAAAGACACAGTATCTCCATTCTGAAATTGAAGGTTTACCGTCATGGATCATTTTGACGCCATTTAAAAAACCAAACCAAATGTAAGTTAGAAAGAATTAAGGCAGAAATCCATAGGCTTTTTGTCCTCAACATATAAAATAGGCAAAATTATTATAAGGGCACACTGTTCTATATTTAGGACACAGGAAATCTAAGAACCCGAATTCCTTCCAGAAGACAAATCCTGTAAGACGAGTAGCCTCCGCCGGCATGTGCAGACTCTTAGGCTGACAAGTTACATAATTAGAAAACACCTGAGGGGTGGGGATGGGAAGGAATTATTTCAAACTAAATATTCTTTAAGATTTAAATCAAAGAATGCATTGGAACCTGGCCATGGTTGTTGATAACCCCAGTGCCTGTTTTCTCCCTCACAACTAGAATTTGAAAATCAAAGCTCTTATTTATTAATAAGCACTACACAAAAACGCTAATGTGTATATGTCAAAAGCCCTTTGGGGATCAAAAAAAAAAAAGAAGAAGAAGATGATGATGAAGCAAGTGGAATTCTTGTCAAATACAAAGCCAGGTGTGAATTTTGTTTTTCCTTTATCCTTTCGTCAGAAAACTTGAGACCCACAGACTTTCCATTGTAACTCTGCATTTCCATTTTCTCCACGTGTTATAGAAATATAGCTAACTAGAAAGGAAAATTAAATTGTGACTATTAGTGGAAGAAATGCAATTATTTGACTCCTGGGGTAACATGAAAAAGTGGAACCAAATTGCAAAATTACTCAATTCACAAAAACCAGCGAAGAAAATAAGAAAGGCTAGGGAAAAATGAATTGGATCAACTGTCCTTTAAAAAGTGAGGAGGGGAAACTCATATTAAATCCTTGGAAAATGTTGCCCAGAAAAAAGCTGTGTGTTTGGGGCGCCTGGGTGGCTCAGTGGGTTAAAGCCTCTGCCTTAGGCTCAGGTCGTGATCCCAGGGTCCTGGGATCAAGCTCCACATGGGGCTCTCTGCTCAGCAGGGAGCCTGCTTCCTCCTCTCTCTCTGCCTGCTTGTGATCTCTGTCTGTCAAATAAATAAATAAAAATCTTTAAAAAAAAAAAAAAAGCTGTGTGTTTCCAAAGATGGGGAGATAACTCTTGGCCCATATCCCCGGAAACATCGCCAACACAGAAAGATGAGCAGGTAAAATGTCAGGGGAAAAATATCCCTAATTTCTCCCCACTTTGAAAGGAAGCAGCCTATGAGGATAGGTATGTAGCCCCCCGGGGGGACAGAAGTGGAATGTTTCCCTTGAACAGAAGTCTCAACCCATCTGCCCACTGACTCTCCCACCAGAACTATTCAGGGAAAAGAGAATGTGTGTGAAAGCCCATAATGGTCTCTATTAACATATAAGGGTTTCCAAGGATGAAGGACAAAAGAGAAAATAAATACTATGACAAAATGCGTGGTGTTTGTGAATTGAGTAATTTTATAATTCACTTCTGCTTTGTCATCTGACCACAGAAGCAAATAATTATGGGGGGTGAGGTATGAGGACTCTGCATAGAGGGCCCCTTTATAACCCTCTCCCGCTCTTCAGATCAAAATTGCCATCACAATAGGTAGAGTATGGAAGAGCTTCTGCTGTTTAGGAGCTGTGTGACTTTGGACAGGTTACTTAACATTTCTTACCATCAATTTCCTCATCCGTAAAATGAGAATTATTATGATACCTACATACAAAGATAAAATGAGTTAACATATACAAAGCAGCTAGAAAAGTGCTGAGCATATACTAAACACTCTATTGGTTTTGACTATAATTATTTTTTTAAGATTTTTATTTATTTATTTGATCGAGAGAGCACAGAGGGGTATGCAGAATCCCCACTGAGTAGAGAGCTCCATGTGGGGGCTTGATCCCAGAACCCTGAGTTCATGACCCGAGCCGAAGGCAGCGGCTTTAACCCGCTGAGCCACCCAGGCGCCCCTCACATACTATATTCTTTTTTATTTTTTTAATTTATTTTTTTTAAGATTTTATTTATTTGTCAGATAGAGAGCACAGGAGCGAGCACAGGCAGACAGAGTGGCAGGCAGAGGCAGAGGGAGAAGCAGGCTCACTGCTGAGCAAGGAGCCTGATGTGGGACTTGATCCCAGGATGCTGGGATCATGACCTGAGCCGAAGGCAGCAGCTTAACCAACTGAGCCACCCAGGCGTCTCTCACATACTACATTCTTAATCTTCTTTTTATTCCTTCTTCCCCATTCCTGTAATCCTGAAGAACAAAGAGTGGAAAAACATCTCAAAAACAGCATTATGATGTCTGGCCATGCTAACTGTGCACCATTTTGTGAACAAAGCTCCAAGAGTTGTGCAGTCCCCAACCTGAACAACCAGATGCAGCAGCTCTGCCAGCACAAGGTCTAACAGAATGTGTACATGGCTCTTTGGGAGCATGGTAGGCAGAGGGTTCAACTCTATTTGAGAAGATCAGGGAAAGCTGTACAAAACAAGTAATTGACCTGAATCCTGAAGCACGAGTAGGGGTTTTCTACCCTCTCAAAGTTCTGGGGAGGGTGTTGTAGGGAGAAGAAAGAGTGTGTGATAAGTCATGGGAGCATAAAACAGCACAACATCCTAGTACCGCAAGATTAGCAAGGACTGGGGAAGACGGGAGCAGAGGAGATAATGGGAGGACATCTGGAAGCAAAGCTGAAGACAGACTCACGTGGGGACTTGCATGCTATGTCATAGCATCGGAGTATGGGGAGCCTGGGGGGGAGGAAGATCTGGGGCCCATGTCCTTGGAGAGAACGGGTTACAGGAGGGAGCAAGATGGAGTCTCTCATGTCAAGCAGCGTCCTGGATCCAGCAATGATGCAAGCAGTTAGGGGCCTGCTGCTAGGAGATACTGCCCAGAATGGCGTCAGCGCACTCCCCGGAACTGATAACGAGCAGAACCAAAGGAGGTCTGCAGGGGCCCAAGACCGACTTAATCCAAAGGGAGGATTTTGGCAGCAAATTGTCAGACTCTTCAGACACGACCCTTCTCTGTCTGACCACTTAAAAAAGACAGTTGCCGCCAAAGGCTCTGCCCGATTGATCTCAGAACAGAACCAAGATCCCTCACTGCTTAAACCTGAGGAGCAGTAAGAGCAGAGAGCTTCCCCAGACCAGACTGAGGCCTTATCTCAACCATACACCCAGACTGACTTCACGTATGGTTTGTTAACTTCCTAACCCTCCGTTATTTTGCTTGTTGTGTGACTCGTCTTGTGTTCTGCTCCGTGTGCCTTGTATGAAGCCAAGCTATTCACATGGTGAAATGTCATTGAGTTGGAAATCCTGAGCCAGATTTATAATTCTGTGAAATCTTGCTTTATGACTGAAAGAAGATGACACTGTGGAAAGACACAGCACATGCGTACGCCTTCAGAGCCTGTTACACATGATCAGATCTGTGCTCTAGAGAGATCACTACAGCGGGGTAAATATGGGCCTACAGTGGGGCTAGGTTGACCTGTGAGATCACTGGAAAGCTGTCATCATCGTCTGAGAACAAAAGATGGACACTCATGTCCATGCAGATTAATGCAGAGATTCCAGAAACATTTAAGAAACACAATATACAAGACATGTTGACTACCGACTAGAGGATACGTGGCGGGAGACTGGGATGGCTATCAGAACCCTAGCTCTGGCCACTGAGTAAAAGACAGTCCACCCTTTACAAGTTCGAAAGTAGAAGAGAAGCAGGTCTGAAAGGGTTGAAATAGGTTGAATGCAGAGAGTCCGTGAGCCATGGAGATAAAGCTGTAGATGAATCACCAACTGCATCTCCAATTTGCATCTGGAGTTCAAAAGAAAGATCTGAATTCTATTTCAAAGTCACGAGAGAAGGTGACGGCACATGAAAATGAAAAGTGGAGATAGCTAGCGTGGGTTATAATCCAGGGACTTTGTAAAAGCAGACAGACAAAATGCAAAGTGGAGGAGGATATTTTTCTTTCTTATAGGACTTGAAACTATCAGTGGAGGCAAGATAAGGATAAGGCAAGAGAGAGACTGAAGAATGAGAAAGAGGGTATCACTAAAACTAGGTTAGGAAGAGCATTTAAGGGCACAGTTGAAGGCGGTCTTATAGCACAGGGATTTCAATAAATATTTTGCCTCAGCACCTGCTAAGTCGCTGGGCATCACAGTCAGCAGCATCCTTGTCGTCTTGGAGCTTCAAATCTGGTGGGGTGGCAGGCATTAATCAACACCTCATACAAATAAATGTAAAGTTGCCGCTGTGACAGATGCTATGTAGATTTACAGGCTGCAACAAGAGTTTATAATTATAAGAACTGACCTACTAACGCATCAACAAAGCCTTCCTTGTCAAGATGACACAAGTCAGACACGCCACTGGGTGAGATGTGACTCCAACCCGTAAGCTGGAGCCAACTAGAGAAGAGACAAAAGAAGGATTCAGCATGTGCAAAAGTCTCTGCAGAAGTGGGGAGTGTTGGAAGAGCCAGACGAAAAGACAGGGTGGCTGAGCAGAGAGAGTGGGGTGGAGTGTGGGAAAAGATGAAGGTGGGAGATGGGGGTCATCTTCATTCATAAAGAACTAGGAAGCCATAGAAGAATTTTAAGAAGAGCTGAAGACAGAGGTCATACGGTCCCATTTGTATTTCAGAAAGTTGACTTTCTCTGTAGCCCAGAGAATGGGATAAAGGAGTCAGGAGAGGACAAGACAGACCCTTTTCTGTCATCCTTGGGAGAAATGACTATCACTTCGACAAGACAGTAGTGGTGGAAACTGAGAGAGTAGATCATTTCAAAAGACATTTATGAAGTGAAATCCGATGAGACAGGGTCAAAGAGGGTTGAGGCTGCTTCACGGATTTTCCATGCACACAGACTGGTGGGTTGCCGAAGTTAAGTACACTGAAAGTGGGCTGGGTTTGGGGAAACGATCCCGACAGTGACTTTCATGTGTCTTTCAGGTATTCAAGAGTAGGTATCAAGTGGACTGCCGGACATGTGGGCCTGGATCTTGAAGGACACATCTAAATTGTAGGTATAAACAGTAGGCATCAATAGAACAAGACTGTTTATGGAAGGATGTGGAGGAAAGGAAAGGGCCCCATTTGGAATCATGAGGTCCTCAAATATTCAGTGGATACATGGAAGATGGACAGACTGAAGGGAGGAAAGAAATGGCAAGAAAGATAAGGAGAAAACTAAGATAGTTTCGTGGCACCGAAAATAAGAGATGAGACAGTTTGAGGAAGAAAAAATGTCCAAGAACGTTGCTAAGAAGAAGGACGAGAATAGAAATGTCCATTGACACAGAGGTCAAGCAAAAACAGTTTTCGGTGGTAATGGAGCCAGAAATCACACTGAAACAGGTTGAGGGATGGGCAGCAGGACAAAATGGAGACAATAAATAGAGATGGTTCCACCAAGAACTTTGGCTGAGTCATTGACTGAAAAGGAAAGGGACAGAAGCTGAGAAGGTGCCTTGAGGAGAGAGAGGAAGTTTAGACGAGCAGCTGAGAGTTATTAAAGACACAGATGGCCTCAAACCAGTAAAAAAATATAAGAACTGGGGAGACAGATTTCCATTAATTTGTAGCGGCACCAGTTTGCCTGGGTGGGCAATTCTTTCTAGCTATCATAGTCTGAACTTAGTTGAGAAATACCAAATTGCGGTCACAAAAGAAAAAGAATAAAGAAAAACAACACCACCAAGGAGACAATGTAGTCGAGAGGCTTGAGAGAAAGACGCTCAAATTGTCCATGGAGCCCTGGCTCCATATGGAAGAAATTGTGGTTCTAAGAAGGCTGATCATTTTAGCTGGAGATGAATGAGTCAAGGGATTAGGGACCCCAGTAAAGACGAAAGGCATGTTTAGGGGAAATTCCACAGCTCTTAAAAAGTTGAAATGGTAGGAGAAGAAGATGCTCTCAATGCCCCCCAATATCTCTGCTGCAACTCAGAGTCCCAACTCTGGCCAGACCATGACTTGCTTTTGGCTTGGTGCCTTTTCAGGCCAGAAACACCGAGCTGTTGATGTCCCCTGGAAGCAACGTCAGCCAATGACCTATGGGAATCAGTGAATAACTACCCAACTCCTTCACCTTCCCCCAGATGAGATAACTCTAAGGATGTTCTGTTTCTTTCCCTTCCTTGTCTCTATCCTCCCACTCTCCTGCTGGATTAGCTCCCAGTAAACCACTTGTGCTGGAATCTCTTTTCAGGGTCTGCTTCTTATGAGTCTCAAACCAAAAGAGGAAACTGTTGCTGCTAACGTTTTCAGAGGTGACAGTGTTTGGGGGTAAAAGGATGCAGAAGCTACCAGTAGAAGAGCTTTGCCAGAATGCTGCAGAGGTGAATGCTATTGGTTCTAAGACTGGGAAGGCCTAGATGCTGCCATGTTGGGGGTTATCTACACACATGTCAAATTGTCATCGATGGTGACCTACATGAGACCTTGAACCAAGCACTACAGTTTTCCATAAGGTGGGAGTAAGGGTAGAAGGCCAGTGGATAACAGTGATCTATGACAGTGTAGGGTAGATTTTGGTAGATGGTGTGACCCAAGACAAAGAAGATTTTAAGCAAGGAGAAATGGAGTAACGTCTAGGCACAGAAAAGGCGATGGAGGACAAGGTTGACCTCCCTCTCCCAGATTAAGAGGGACTGTAGGAGAAAGAGCAGTCCCCACTGGAGAGGACCTAATTCAAGGAAAACAGTATCCTTGTGGAAGGACTACCAATTAGTCTACAATGGGCTGAAGAAATAGAGAACGTCTTTACAATGGGCAGGATGGGAGGTTCTGGATGGCACAAGAGACGATGAACCAAAGAAGGCTATGATGTAGGGGGAAAAAATCAACTGGAAGTTGGACAAGTGGTGCCTTGGCGTAAAACTCTCCAGCCACTAAAACTCTCCAGCCACCTTCTGAGGCAGAATCCTGGGAAGCTGAGGCCCATGGTCACATGGCCCATGTGTGTAGAATTGGAGGAATGGAACCAGGCCTCTGGCTCTTAAGGCCATTAGTCAGGATTCTGTACTGTCCCTGAGGGTCAGAGCTCTAAGGACTGCTTCCAAAGCAGGAACAGGAATTTGCACTTCTATTATGCAGTACTTACATTTTTTAAAAAATGGTGTGCAAAACTTCCTTGTGTGGGAATATACAAAATAATGAAACAATAAAAAGTAACCATGCCAGGCACCTGGGTGGCTCAGTAAGTTAAGCATCTGCCTTCAGCTCAGGTCATGATCTCAGGGTCCTGGGATCAAGGCCGGTGGAGTCTGGTTCTCTCTCTCCCTCTGTCCCTCCCCACATTTGCACAAGCGCTTTCTCTTTCTCTCTCTCTCTCTCTCTCCTTCCTTCTCTCAGAAATAAATAAAATATTAAAAAAAAGAAAAAAGTAACTATGCTCATGCTTTGGCACCATCATGGTCACCTTCTATTTTTAAGAAATTCAGGCCTTTTTGCTGCCATTTCCATCAAAGTAAACAGAATTAGCATCCAGCAGGCTGACATTAAAAGGCTTATTATTATCTGTCCTGGATTCATTTTAAAAAGGAATCTGTTATGTACCAACTTCTGGTTTAGTCTGTGTTCTCTGATGCATTACAGAAGTTACTGCAGAATAGTTTAATCTAATAATCTCTTGCCCAGAGGAAGTGAAACTCAGGGGTGGGAGAGTAGGGAAAAAAGAGGTGATGGGACGCCTGGGTGGCTCAGTGGGTTAAGCCCCTGCCTTCGGCTCGGGTCATGATCCCAGGGTCCTGGGATCAAGTCCTGCATCGGGCTCTCTGCTCGGCAGGGAGCCTGCTTCTCCCCTCGCCTCTCTGCCTACTTGTGTGATCTCTGTCTGTCAAATAAATAAATAAAAATTTTAAAAAAATAAAAAATAAAAAATAATTAAAAAAAAAAGAGGTGAGTCACATGGTTCGCCCTGTGGAGCTTGGCACAGATTGTCCTTCAGGAGTGAAGGCTGACTTCCCCAGCTACTGGCAGTGCTGCGGGCCCCAAACCCTGGGTGTGGCACCCCCTGTGGGGATTGCCACTTCGAGCCAGCTGGCTGGAAAGGGTTTCTTCTCTCAAGGCTGTATCTCCATCATGAGATAGCCACATCCAGTGACAGCCCTACAGCGATATAAAGGCTGAGCCCCCTTGCCTCAAGATGAGACCACTTGGTGGGGCCGTCTTGATTTCAGAGCTCCTCATGAGTCAGCCCAAGCCTTTGGCATCATAGCTCAGCCTCCCTCACCTAATCCCACTCACTCTCCCTCCCTTCTACTCAACTCAAAAATGCTCCTTAATAGACATGCTGTACTTATTCTCCTTCACAGGGTTCTGAGGAGCCATGAATGACATAGTTCCTTAAAGAAAAACTTCAGGAAATCTGATCTGATACTGGGACACTGGCTTGCAGAAGATGTAATGCCATTTGCTGGGTGTTGGAAAGGGGAAGGGAAAGAGCTTGTGCTAACTCTCATGGACGTGGAATTAAATCCTCACCTTATATTTTCTCAGGGAAAGAAATATCTGAAGAATATTGAGATGACATCTGAGGAGAATTCAGCGGAGGCGCCTCTCTGGCTCAGTCAGTGGAGTGTGCGACTCCTGATCTCCGGGTTGTTAAGTTCCAGCTCCACATTGGATGTAGACATTACTTAAGAATAAAATCTCAAAAAAAAAAAAAAAAAAAAAAGGCAGTCTCTGATTTTCAAACAAATTGTGTCATAAATGTTTGTAATTCAAAATTCATGACTCCCATGGAAGCAAGCATATAAGCGAAGGTTAGCTCAGTTCAGTAAAAATAGTTGCGTGTGCCAATCACTATGCCAGACCCCAGGGGTACCAGCTCTTGTTCCTCAAGAGGCTATGAATTTGCAGTGGGGAATCTCCTATGTCAAAACACAAAAGCCTGCCCAACCCGTATGTGATTCTAGATATATCTGGCCATTGCTTTTGACACCTAGAACGTTGGACATCAAAAAACACATTTCTCTCCCACTCTTGTCGCATCTTGTAGATGCTTCCAAAAAGCAGAAGCTTGCTCAAATAAATATCATCACCCAATATGTTTATTACTGCACAAGATAAAAAGGAGTAACTGGGATGTCTGAGTGGCTCAGTCAGTTAAGTGTCCAACCCTTGATTTTTTTTTTTTAATTTAAAGATTTTTATTTATTTACTTGAGAGAGAGTGAGTGAGAGAGAGAGCATGAGAGGGGAGAAGTTCAGAGGGAGAAGCAGACTCCCTGCCAAGCAGGGAGCCTGATTCAGGACTCAATCCCAGGACTGCAGGATCATGACCTGAGCCGAAGGCAGTCGCCCAACCAACTGAGCCACCCAGGTGCCCCCAACCCTTGATTTTTGGCTCAGGTCAGGATCTCACTAGTGAGATCCAGCCCTCATCCAGCCCTGCCCTCCATGCAGAGTCTGCTTAAGACTCTCACTCTCTTCCTCTGCCCCTACCCACACCTGAGTGAGCACTCTCTCTCTCTCTCTCTCTCAAATAAATGAATAAATAAAATTGTTTTTTAAAAATGCTGTAACCATAAGTGTATTTTCCAAATTAGGTCAACAGTGTTAAAGAGGTGTTGCCCAAAGTTTCCATGGCAAAACAAGTTAGGGAAACAGTAAGTTTTAGGGGTCTTTGTGGGAGAACTTCTTAAATGACTCAATATGTTATGTCCTTCATCTCCTAAAAAGTGCAAAATGATAGGAAGTAGTTTCTAAAATTCTTTGACCAAATTGAGAACCATTTTGTGCTTAGCATTTGACCTGGAGTTAGGGTAGCACAACCATCCTGATATTCCCGGGTTGGGGGGAGGTTCCTAGGATACATGATTTTTAGGACTAAAACTCAGATGGCTCTGGGCAAGCCAAGCCAAGCAGGTCAACTTACCTAAGGAAGTCCTGAGCACAGTCCGGAAGCTGTTGCTCAGGGTCAATAAAGTTGGGGGTGCTTGGAATCGAGAAGCAAGTGTTACGGCCTCCAGGAAGGCAGAGAAGGGCTGGAGTCTGCTACGCTGACCCCACTATCAGTTTCTGTGTATGGGCGGTTCTTTACTCAAGTGTCTATACAGGAGAACAGGTTGTGGGGGCCTTCATTTGCCCTGTCTTATGATAGTGATGAGTCTACATAAAAAGGAAATCTGTATTTTTCCTCCAGAGAAACTGAGACTTAAGAAATCTTTGATCTACCTAAAGTTAGGAATAAAGAATACTAGATTCAGGAATCAATGTTAAATCAGAAGAATTCTTTATTTCCCTAGTTAACGTCTATCCATACAATGATTGAAGTATCAAGAAGACAAGGCCAAAGTAGGTAATAACTCCGTCTCAACCAGCTCATTGGTGAACTCTACACCCCTCTTAGCTTTAGAACGTGTCTCACTGTAACCTGGTGTGACTGGACAGGCTGGGCCCCACCCCTGGGTACGCATCAGGCCGTCATATCTGGCCTATCCCGTTTGAATCAATGTGGATGAAGGCTGTCCCCTAAATTGTAACTGGCAGCCTCAAATAGGGCCTTTTTTTTTTGAAGATTTTATTTTATTTATTTGACAGAGAGAGAGACCGTGAGAGAGGGAGCACAAGCAGCAAGGGAGGGGGCGGGAGAAGAAGTCTCCCCATAGAGCAGGAGCCCAATTCAGGGCTCGATCCCAGGACTCTGGGATCATGACCTGAGCTGAAGGCAGACGCTTAATGACTGAGCCACCCAGGCGCCCAAATAGGGCCTTTTTAACTCAGGGTGTGGATTTTGTGAACCACAGGCCAGAGTTCTTTTGCTCAGTGCCTGGGCATCCACGTCTGTGAGTAAAGACATGGGTATAAGCACCCCATCTCGAGAGGAACTTTGGCTCCGCGCATGAAATGCAAAACCCACACTTGACATTCAGGATCCAGGACAAAGCCTTTGAAATGGTGAAATGGCACATGATGACTGCTTTCTGAAGCAAAGACACCGCATACTTCATCCTTGGGCCTGAAGGAATGGATGACTTATCGATGTTTATGTGATCTTGGAGCTAGCTACCAAAAATAGATGAAAATGGGGAAAATGTAGACAGATAAAAAGGAGCGTTGGATCAGTGGATCCCATGCTCCCTGGTTGGCAGCCACAATGGAAGTCTTTTAGGGGCTGTGAGAGTCTAGGAGCCCAGAGGAAACTCTCTGTGAAAAATCTCCCCAAATGAGTAATTATATCAATAAAACTGACCTCCTGCCACTTCATTGTTTTCAAAAGCCTACCTCACAAAGTCGCCTTATTTGGTTTTAAATAGAAGATTCCATCGCCCACAGCAGATTCCAATGTAGATCTTCGGCAGGCACTGTCAGAGCAAGGCCAGGCCTTTGACACTGTGCTCCTGGGGCTTCCTCCCGAAGAGGGAAGTGATGAATTTAGGGCAAAACATATCCTGGAGAAAATATGCGGTGCCATCATTGGTCATGACACAGGACTTGTTGTAAGCTTTCTGTCATTTGCTTATTTTTATTTCTCTAACCTGTGAGAAATTAAACTTAAAACAACAGTGGGCGCTCATTACTTGGAATAAGGAGTATTTTACATATACTGACCGTAGGCTTTTGGCAAGCAGCCATTAGCCAAAAGGACGTAAATACACATAGACTGGGAATAATTTTCACTTTATTTCCAGTCAGACGTGTAACGCAAACCATTCCCATTGCTGTTTGTTGAAGTAATCTTACTCCCAGGAGGGGTTTATAAAGTCATCCCAAGCATCTCACAAATTAGTTTGCTAACCTGACAGTTTACACTTTGCGGCATTGTTGGTTCTATCCCTAATCCACCAAGAGGTTTTGCTTATTTCCCTTGTTAAAATGGCAGCACGAGAGAGTGTTCTGTCAAGGGGAAGCTCGGGGATACTCATTAGACGGAAATCCACACGCAGAGTCGTCGTAGTCCCCACGTTAATACGAAATAGATTAACATGGGTATTTCATGTGGCATTTGTGAAACTGACTTTTTGTTTGACATTTCAAAATACGTGTCATTTCATATTTATATTTGTATTGTTCTATAATGAGGAGATTAAAACTGCCTACGTGGAAAGATTCTCTACGCTGGCCAAAATAAATTGTTTTAAAGTTCAAAAGAAAAAGATGACATATTTTTCATTTTTGCCCCCAGGTTCGACGAAAATTAAAAGCAGACTTTACAAGCAGATACTATGAATTCTTAATGGGGGCAAAAACATTTACAATGAAAGGAACCCCTTGAGAAGCTCTTGCCCTTTGGGAAACAATGGTTTGGGTGGAATTTGTTTTTCTGTAAATCAAATGTTTAAGAACAGCTGTTTTTTGTTTTGGGTTTTGGGTTTTGTTTTTGTTTTGTTTTTTTCCTGAGAGACTCTTGTTCCCCCAAATTTCCTGGCATTCATAATGGCTTGTGCCCACGCCATTAAGGAAATACACTTCTGATTTCTCAGTGTATTCATTTATTACAAATTTTATAAATTTCATGTCCATCATTAGTGCTACCTGATGGTACAAATCTTTTCATACCCTGGCATAAAGGGCAATATCCTAAAATACCGCTTTTTGTTATTGTCCCGTAGAGCACTGAAAAGGTTAGAATAATTTCTCTTTAAATAAATGAGATACCATTACCTTTCACTTTAACCTACTTAACCTTTCCTGAAGTAGCATGTTTGGACAGGTAGTAACATGTTTAGAACTTATGTTCTAAAATGTTATTTCTTCTTTCTTGTAGCTGTGAATCTTTCTCTGCATTTACAGGATACAACAGCTATCGCGACATCTACTCAAGACTGAATTTCAAGGGTTGGCTTTTGTGGTTCCTGGCTTTGGGCTCTTAAAAATGCAAGCCTTTTTATAACTAGCTGTGGTTCCTAAGAGTAATGCAATAAAAACAACAACAAAACCTGGTCCCATCTGTGAAGCCCGGGAGTCACAATATTTAAAAAGGTCAAAGACTTCAAGTTCAAATCATCAAATGAGATCATCTGCGTACACATTATTGCATTGAAAAAATGTAATATAATTAGGCAAAGTAAAGAGAAGTAAATTAAAGATGGTAATCTGCTATCAGTAAAGTTCTTGCTACAGAACCAATTTTCACATCTCAGTTCCTTTTTTAGCTTACTATTGTGTGAGTCAGAGATTTGAACTGGGCTCAGCTGGTACTACTCCTGGTCCTCTGTCCCAGCCTGTACCTGTGAGCCGCTGCTGCTTGTACGGTCAGTTGGCAGGTCCCGTGGCAGCTGCGTCCCCATTGGTCTCATTCACGTGTCTCACAGCTGGCTAGGTGTTGACGGAGCACCCTGGCCATTTTCCATGTGGCATCTCGTCTTGCCAGTGGCTAGTGCAGAGAGAGAAAGAAAGAGAGAGAGAGAAGGAGGGAGGGAGAGAGAAGGAGAGAGCATGTGCTCACAAAGGTGGCAAGGCTTCCTGAGGCTTAGGCTCAGAATCGACCCAGATCACTTCCACTCCGTACTATTGATCAAAACAAGTCCCAAGTTCAGCCCAGAGTCAAGGAATGGAGATATAAACTCCATCTCTTAATAGAAGGATCTTCACTGTCACATCGTGAGGACACAGATACAGAGAGAGACAAAATCTGTGGCTATTTTTAAAATCCGCCCCAGTATCACATCGGCTGATTGAGCCTCGGAAGAAGCAGAGGACTTCGAATGCTGTGGAGCTGTGACTGAAGACATTAAGCTGCGCTTGACATCAGGCAAGATAAGAAACTCATTTTTGCTTTAATTTCTCCTTCTAAGGAGAACTAGTCATGCTGCTAGCTTTCATTCATGGCTTCTGCACAAATTTCTGAAGGATCCAACTCTAGAGAGCTCAGTGGGCAGAGCCTTTGTGTGCAGAAAATGGTGACTCTTCTTGGGTTGAACCCAAGCAAAGACTTTTCCTGGGTGGCAGAGCGAAAGAACAAGGAGCTTGTGGTGACTGTAAGGTTTCTAGCCTGGGCATCTGGAAGGCTGACATTGTCGTCCACTGAGATGGAAAGGATTATGAGTAAAGCAGCTTTGAGGGGAGCCTAGAAAGTCAGCTTTAAATCCCTTACACGTGAGATCCACGTCAGCATTCATGTGGAGAAGCCAAGTAGACACTTACACACACGAATCTGGAGTTGAGGAGAGCGGTGCAGGCTGAAGGTTGAAATTTGGGAATCATCAACTCATAAGTGGACTAAAGATCATGAGACTGGATGACACCACCAAGAGGGTGATTCAGGGAGAGAAGAGAGGGCTCTAGAATTTAGCTCTGAGTGCCTCCAATCTAACGGGTCAGGGAGAAAAGAAGAAACCACCAGTGGAGGCTGGATAGGAAGGAAAGTGGAGACAACAGGTATCCTGGAGGCCAAAGAAAAAAGCCACAGAGAAGAGGAGGTCACAGTATAAAATGCCACTGATAGGTGAGCCCCATGAGAGATGAGTATTATTCGGGGTCTAGGAGTGCAGAGATGCTTGGAGAAGTCTTGGTGGAGGGTGGAGCAAGGACCTGACTGGCAAATCTTCTAACAGGTTGAGAAGTAGGAAGTAGGAAATGTGGGAGCAACATAGGCATTGACAAAGTAGGAAGTAGAGATGCAAGAGATCCTAATCGGTGAGTCAGAACAGAGGACTGGTAGGTGCTAGACCAAGGGTGAAGTTCATGGGTGACTCTTACAAACTCTGTGACCTTGGGCACAACACCTGATTGTTCTAAACTTTAGTCTGCCCATACATAAGATGCTGGAACTAATAGCATCTCCATCCCCATGTTAATTTGAGGACTCAATAAGACAATCCACACAACAAGCTTCACAGCCCATGGGAAGCACACAGTCTTGACTAAGACCGTGACGGTGGGGGTGCTTATTTGCAGGTCCATCTGCCTAGAGTTTGGGGCTTTTTTTTTTAAGGTAAAATCACCTACCACAAAATTAACTATTTTAAAATGTGGTTCAGTGGCATTTAGCCTATTCATAATGTTTTTACAGCCATAACCTCTGTCTAGCTTCAGAATATTTTCATCATCCCCAAAGAAGACCCTCTAGCCATTAAGAACCATCCATTCCCCTCCCCCAGCCCCTGGCAACTGCCAGTCTGCCCTCTGTCTCTATAGAAGTACCTATTCCAGATAGTTCATATAACACGTGACCTTTCGTGTCTTTCTTTCACTTAGTGAAAAGGGACAGTCATGTTGTCGCATGAATCAGAACTTCACTCTTTTTTATGGTTGAATAATATCTCAGGGTTCCAACAGCACAAAACAAGGCTTTCGAGAATATGATTTTCCACTAGTTCACTTGATTACAGCTTCCTAAAGACAAGGACCATGCTTCCCTCTTCTTTGGGTGCATGGCTTTAAGGAGCAGGAGAGCAGAAGGTACCAACTGTAAGCGTTGCTTCCTTCTCAGTGTTTTTTCAATCGTTAAAAAAACGGAAAAGCCATTGGTAGCCCACAGGTAGTACAAAAACAAGAGGAGAGCCAGCCTGGACTCCCGGGCCGGGGCTGCCGCTTACATATGCTCTGTGGTACCAGGCTATTTTGTGCTTGTGAGTATTATAATGTTAAAATGAACTTCACTTTTATCTTTATGAGAGGGCTGACCATGGCCATGTTCATAGAAAATATACCTGGAAATGCCTCTCAGGAATGTATGCCTCTGTGTCACAAAATGGAAATGCACATAACCCACAGCCCGTCACAGATGCCTTCAAGCCGGCACTGCATTCTAAGGTCTAGAAATAGAAATCATAAAAGCAGAAACAGGCACGGAACTCCGAGCGGTTTGCGAAAGAAGGAAAGAAACCAGCGACTCTGCCTGGAGACTGAGGGCTGAACCCCAGAGGATCAGAACAGAAGGAGGGAGAAGAAGAGTCTATTAGACACAAACATCCAGGGGCAGGTTTGACAGCCGGGAGAAAATGGTCAGGGATGGACGCGATAACCATCCCAGATACCAGTGAGCACATACCAGTTTGTGTGGCTGAAAAGAAGAAAACGGTATGACTTTTTATACCAGCTTTTTCATTCTTGGTCCTGAGTGAGATCCACAAAATAACAGACCTTTTGGCCTGAAAGAAATTCAGAATAGATCATGTCTCCTTTTGTTTTGTTTTTCTTCAAATCTCCTGACGCCAACTCCCAGTCTCTCCTGGCAGCTCCCTGGAACAGCAGTGGGTCGCCAAGACTTTTGAGGACTTGTTATGGATGTGAAATCCCTCCTCTTTCATTTAAGTCCATTCCCACTAATTTGGTCCTCCACAAACCTGATTTAAAACTGGCTCACATTCCCCACATTAAGATCTTTCATTTGACTAAAGATGGTCATTAAGCCTCCCTCTGCCTGCTTTTCTCTGAACCAAACAACCCCAAACCCTTGAACCTTTTCCCATAGAACTAATTGTCATCCTTTACAACATTTTTATAACCTTGGTTTCTTCACGTCATTTTTAACAGCAGAAACAAATATCCACCCCCACGCCCACCCCCCACAAATGTGTTCTCTAGAGAAGCCCGGGCTACAAGTGGAACACTTCAAAGAAGAATATACAAAGGAGAAAGAATCCCTAAACCAATTCTGGGTTTTATTTCTGGTGTGTCAGTGCCATGCTGGCTTTTTCCCACACAGCTACTCTATTTCTGAGGAATATTCATTTAGTAACCTGAGCCCACTCCGCCCAGGTCATTTCACCACTAAACTGCCACCTTGTAATCATCCCAGCGAGAACAGCTGTAATAGTGGAATCTAAACTCGTCGCCTGGTGCTAAGGCTCATGGCAACCCTAAGTGGGAGGTCTGTCATTATCCACACTTGACAGTGAAAGACACAGACGGGGAGAGGTTCAGGAATTGGACTGAGACGATCCTGCTGGCGAGTGGAGGGAGCCTGCCTTGGTGCACCTTGCTGGGTCCCTGGGTTTCCCGTATTCAGTTACAGCCAATGTTGTATTCCCGACTCTGTTTCTATCTGTGGACTGTAATTAACAGTAGCTTTTCTCGTACATTTCTACTCAATTTATATCCAGCAAATTGTTCCCTCAACAACACTTTCCTGATTTATCAAGGTCATTTTCAAATTTACGCTGGCTGTCAGTCTCGAGAATTAGCAATTCCTCCTGACTCAGTAACATCTGTGGTTTATTTGCCTTATCTTCATTCCCAATATGGAGGCTTAGAAGTTTAACCCTTGGGGGATAGATGTTAAAAGCCATAAGAGTTGACATTATATTCCAGGCACTGTTTTAGGTATGTTGCCTACCTTCACCGAAGCCCTAAAAGGTGGCTGCTATTGTTCATTTTAATGTTACAGATTGAGGCACAGAGAGGGTGCAGAACTTGCCCATGGTCACTCAGCTAAAAGTTTGCTGAGTTTTTTACAAGTAGCCTTAGATTTCAAAAATCCTCTACATAGATCTTGTTGCCAATTCATCCTTAAACAATCTTTGTCACAATAAATCATTTTATGTAAGGATAGAACTACAGATGAGATTAAAGAATCTTTAGGACTTTGAAGTCATACAGCAAAACCATCCACTCTTGTTCTGGGAGGGTATGGGTGCAGACATCTCCCTCTGAACAGAATAGAAGGTGAGTCCATAGCTGCCAAGCACACTTTCTAAAATCTCTGGGCTAGTGAGTGTCACGTGGCTATAATACAGTCTATAAATGGTTACACTTTGTGGGTTTTACAGGGCTGTTCTAGAATATTGGTACCGAATCTTTCCATAAAATTTCTCATGTGGATAGAGGACATAGAGGAATGGTCCTCTATGCAAAGCAATTCACCCACTGAAAGAACAATGAAAATAGTGGCCAAGAGCAGGAATTCAAGAGTCAGATAGCAGGGACTAGAACTCTGGTTTTTACCCTTTCCATGGGTGCATCTGGGCAATTTATGTAATCTCTCTAAACCTCAGTGTCCTCATCTGTGAAATGGAGCCTATGCTGGTATATACCTCATTAGGTCGCTCTGAGGGCTAAATGATATAATTCGTGGTACTCAGCATTGGTACATAGTGATTAGCACGTAATTCACGGTATTTAGCATTATACAAAATAAATGTTAGCCATTACTACCCGGACAGGCTTAGGATAAAATACAAATTCCGCCATAGGTTTTAAAATTTTATTTATTTATTTTTTTTAATTTTACTTGATAGACAGAGATCACAAGTAGGCAGAGAAGCAGGCAGAGAGAGAGAGGGAAGCAGGCTCCCCACCGAGCAGAGAGCCCGATGCGGGACTCAATCCCAGGACCCTGAGATCATGACCTGAGCTGAAGGCAGAGGCTTAACCCACTGAGCCACCCAGGTGCCCCCTGCCATAGATTTTAAAGCAAAGCTTCTGGGATCCGCTTTCAGGACTAACGAAAGATTTGGGAGGGGGGAGTGGAAGGCAGTTTCAAGTATCTGTATCGGGTGGAACACAGGAAGCAAGGTCTCCCTGAGGCTGCCCCTGGGCAGCGGCGTCCAGGAGGCACAGAAGGAAAGCATTTCAGTGCCACCATGAAATGAAGCCCACCATCTAAAATTGCTTAGACTGTCCCTGACTGTTTCATCAAGAGAAACACAAGGATCTCCTCCTGCCTTCACAAGTTTAAGGCGAAGCCATGACATTGACACATAGCCCATGAGTACATCATTGGAATGAAAACAAGTAAGCAGATGACATCACATAGAGTATTTACAGTGTAACTTGGGGTAAGTTACTTAGCTGCCCTAGTCCTTTTCCTCCTCGGTGGATATCACTGTCCACCAAACATATCCTACAAGCCACATACCTAGAGTAGTCCCCATATCCATGGGAGATATGTTCCAAGCCCCCCAAGGGATGCCTGAAACTGTGGATAGTACCAAACCCTATATATACTATGTTTTTTCCTATACATACATCCCTGTGATAAAGTCTGATGTGTGAATCAGGCACAGGAAGAAATTAACAACAGGAACTAATAATAAAATAGAACAATTATAATAGTATACTATAATAAAAGTTATGCGAATGAGGTCTCGCTCTCAAAATCTCTTATACTGTACTCAAAATTCTTCTTTCTTTTCTTCTCTTAAAGATTTATTTATTTATTTACTTGACAGAGAGAGAGAGAGAGAGAGAGAGAGCGCGCACACAAGCAGGCGGAGTGGCAGGCAGAGGGAGAGAGAGGCAGGCTTCCCGCTGAGCAGAGAGCCTGATGCAGGGTTCGATCCCAGGACTCCGGGATCATGACCCGAGCCGAAGGCAGCCGCTTAACTAACTGAACCTCCCAGGCGCCCCTGCTCAAAATTCTTCTTATAATGACTTGAGAAGATAAAATGCCTGCATGATGAGATGAAGTGACGTGAATGATGTAAGCATTCTGACATAGTTAGGCTACTGTTGACCTTCTGTGGATAAGTTAGAAGGAAATTCATCTGCTTCCAAATCAGGTTGACCGTGGGTACTTGAAACAATCACAGATAAGGAGGGAAACTACTGTAGATTGAAGTTTTCTACAAGTCACATTAAAGAAAGTAAGGAGAAATAGATAACATTAATTTTAATAATATACTTTATTTAGTCCATTTTAACCAAAGTAATATTTCAGCACGTGATTAATACAAAAAATATACTTGTGACAGTTTTGCATTCCTTTTTTCAAAATCTTCAAACATTGTGTGTATTTTACAGGTTCTGCACATCTCACTTAAGAATACTGCAATCTCAGTAGCCACATGACTAGTGGCTACCATATTGACGCATGTTGGTCTAGGGCACACTCAGCTCTTAGAAAACCACTGATCCTAAAACTACACTTTAGGGTGCCTGGGTGTCTCAGTTGGTTACTCATCTGCCTTCAACTCAGGTCATGATCTCAGGGTCCTGGGATCAAGCCCCACATCGGGTTCCCTGCTTGGCGGGGAACCTGCTTCTCCCTTTCCCTTTGCCTGTCACTCCCCCAGCTTGTGCCCTCTCTCTGTCAAATAAATACATAAAATCTTAAAAACACACACACACACACACTTTAGCGATGGCAACAAAGGCAAGGATGAAAACTTTATGCCATTGATCCATATATGAAGAATTAAGTGACACCAGTAAACGACATTTTATCTTGGCATATAATAAAAGATGGGAATTCAAGCTTAGAGCCTAGAATGACGTCTCTCAGAAGGAAGGTCCCATATAAAGTCTTTAAAAAAGGCTAACATGAGATTAATAAATGTGACTTTCAGCTGAAGAATTTGAGCTGGTTCTCCTTAAAGAAAGTGTTTTAGGTTTCCTTTGATCTCTTTAACAGTTTGTAATTTAGCAAAAATCTGAAATTTTTAGCAAAAAACAAGAATGTTTACAGTAGCTCTATTCATAATAGCCACAAACAGACATTCCGAAACAACCCAAATGTCTTTCAGTGGGTGAATGGTTAAGCAAGCTGTGGTATAGTCACACTCTGGGATACAACACAGCAATGGAAAAGAATGAACACTTAAGACAGGCAACCATTTGGATAGCTCCCGGGGGAAATATGGTGAGTGAAAAAAAGTCCATCTCTAAAAAGTTGCATATTATTTGGTTCCATGTACATATTTTCAAAATAACAAAATAAGGGAGATGGAGAGCAGATTAGTGATTAGTGGCTGCTATGGGGTAGGGGTTGGTAGAAAAGAAGTTGGGTATGACTATAAAGCGTGGCATGAGAGCCCATGGTAAGGGCACAATCTGATATTTTGTTTGTGGTTGTGCTAACACGAATATCCACAGGTGATAAAATTGCATAGAACCTTACACACACACACACACACACATAAATGATTATGAAGCTGGTGAAAGCTCAATAAACCTCTATGGGTTGTATCAATGTCAGTGTCCTGGTTTTAGTGGTTACGAGAGATGCAGCCATTGGAGGAGACTAGGTGAAGAGTACATGAGATCTCCCTGTCCATTTTTTTTTTTGCAACTTCCTATACAGCTATAATTTTTTTATTCTTTTTAAATACATCCAAAAAAAAAAAAAAAAAAAGATCCTTAGGAAAAGTGACAGCTGGTTGGCAAAGCTGGGCCCTACAGATAGTAGCTCTGATTGAAAATCCAGGAACTGGGTTCCAGTGAAAACAGAGAGGTAGACCAACATCCATTTCTTAGATCCAGAAATCAACACAGGGGAACAAGGAGAGAAATAATTGCTTTGGTACAAACCAAACCAATTCTGATTGCAGACCTCTGCTCTCCAGCCCCAGGAGTTTACTGCCTCCCAAATCCACAAAGTATATTTTATGGCCTTAATGGGCCAAGTTGTATGCTGCTCATCCTGTGATGTTGCAACACCTAATTTTCAAAACCCACAAGAAAGTTCTGGCAAAGAAGGGGCAATTGTGAAACCTATACAATGTGCTTGTTTTTCTGCTTTCATTAAAATTACAACTTACAATTAACCTGTTTCTTCTTAGGCACTCAGTTCTTTCAGAATGTATGTGAAAACCTTGCTTTTATTTGTGTTATCCTTTTCCTAATGGCTGATAGAAACCGGCTTTGAGGTTTAAAATGTTAGTCTATTTAAAACTAAATCCTGGGGGGAAGAAAAGAAAAGAGGGAAAAAGAAAAAGAGAAAAAACACAAAAACGAAAAATACAGCCCTACACCCTGAAACTACACAAGGAATGCATTCTGCATTTTTTGATCTATGCACTTTCTGACCACAAGAGGGCTTCTTTTATTCCCAGCCGGAAAACCTGGCGGAATAGTCTTTAATTTGGAATTTACAAATGTCTTGGGAAGGAAAAAGAATCGAAAACCAAGTGCTCCCTCTAAATACCAAGACTTGAATGACTACAGTTTTGTAAAATGTGGAATTTATTGAAGAACTTCTGCGATATATACTTCAAAGCTCAGCTTCCTATTTTTATATTTGGCATTCTACCTGATGGAAACTAGCCAATCACTTAGGAGGCATGTTCATGCTTTCATTTCCCAGTTGGTGAATAAAGTAGGGCCAAGTGCTGTCTTTCTTTTCGTTAGTTTTATTATTAACATATAGAGCTCAGCATATTGCTTGGGTTCAATAAGCACTTTCTAGTCAATGGCTCCTTATGCATTATTTAAGATAATTCTGTCATGCTAGAGAATGAATTTCCCTAAGTACACCCCCCACTCCCCGTGCCAAACCCTGCTTATAGATTTCAGTCCCTTTGGTTGTAAAGCAAATGTTTTGGAAGAAAGACTTCTTACCCCTCTTGAGATAGAACCCAAGGTTTTAGGATAAGAGAGGCCAGAGTCCAGATTCCTGGAATGCTAGGAGAGGACGCTCAGGAAGGACATGTAGACTTTGCAGCATATTTTTGTTTTCAGGATTTGCTGATTAGTCCTCAGCTTTGCCTGTGGGCCACCTTCGCTGCACATGGGGGGGGTGTCACCCAAAATTTAGGTTCCTTTCCTCTATTATTTGACCATTGCTAACAGCTGGTAGAGCTAGAATACAACACCCCACTGAGCCAGAAGTTGGAATTATGCCATTATTTCTTGATTCCTTGCCCATTTACAGAACTCTCTACATTCTATTAGTTTTGAAAAGTTTTGAAAAGCATATGCAAATGAGACAAAGAATACGTGTGTGCATGTGCACGTGCTGGTCATCAGTCTCAAACTTTTCTGGTGAACCAAAACTGAAAGAAGTTTCCATCAAATTCTTCCATTTCTTAAACTAGAAAATTCAGTCAAGATCCAAATCAATGAATATTCTCCACTCACATCTCTTTGGAGGGAGACCTGGGATGAGTGCCTCCCCTATTTACCTTGGTTATGAGGAGGATGCAGAACCTGGAACCTTCTCTGTCTCTGGCCTTGCTCTGCCTCCCAATTCCAAGAGTGAGAAAGGCACGATGAGAGATGACACAGAGGCCAGGGATGAGCTTTGCCTGGAGGGGAGCAGGGGGTGCCGGTTCATTTCTGACACTGTCTCCATCTCATTGGCCGTGAGCTAAGGCAATCAGACAGGCTTCTGGGAAACATGACCATGATTTGCTCTGGGGAAGCATGGACAGATGAAACCACACAATTGCTGAAAACAAAATCTGTATGGAGGACACCCAACCGGGAGTCTTGAGCTCCAGGTCTAAGGTCCTCTTCTGCCGTCACGTGGCTCTGGGATCTGACCTCCTTGCCATGTACCAGTTCCGTGCTATGGTGAAATAAAGCCTATGTCTAAAATTATCTCGGCTGTCTAATTTCTAAAGCTCAGCTCAGTACTAACTTCAACCTAACTCAGTGTGTACTATGTACAGCCCAACAATTATTCGGCCTTCTGAAAAACAGAGCCCTGAAGCCAAATTCTCTTTCCGTGTGATGAAAAGGAATTGTTTGTGTTGAAGACCAATCTGAGAATGTCAGCTAGAATCTACAGGATGTGATTTTTTTTTTTTTTTAAGCAAAGGCTATGACTAGCATAAATCCACTAGCTATACCCTTGGAGGTACCAAGTCTGAGAGATAGGCCCAGAAAGAGCAAAGCTTTAGTGTTTGATATTTCCAAGGGAACATTCAAGTTTCCCAGTCAAGTTCAGTCCACGTAAGTGAGAAGGGTTAACGTTTGTTTCTTGGCAGGGCCTGGCTTTGGTGGGGACTGGATGAGCACATTTGTTTTATGTGTTCCTGTGTGTAGTATGTGGCTTCTTAGAGCCCTGTTGACTCTAGCTCAAAAGAAAAAGCAGACACCATGTAAGGTTGGCTGCAGGAATGGCGGACACCCTTATGCACAAAGTTAGATCACTATGGGCCAGATCTAGAGCTGCAGGGAAGGCTGTGAGGGCGCTGGGGACAGTCTCTCTCACATGGCTTTCTCCGGGGCATGGTCCTGCCTGGCCTTGTCTTTTGGCAGAGCCCTTCTTGGCAAGGCCAGGCCTTGCATGGCAGGAATCACTTATTAGCGATAAAATGATTATATCAATCCCTTTGTTCTGGACTGCTTGCTTTTCTTCCATAAAGTCTACAAGACCTTCTTTTTTTTTCTTTTTTCTTTAACCCTACTTATGCTTTTAGTAGTTTAGTCAACCCTCTGGAGAGCTGCTGCCAGGGCTGGAATCGATGGGGAGGAAGAGAGGACAGAATTGGTGCACAATGAAGGGGAGGGAGCTACTGATGGGCCAAGCACCAAAATAATGCATCACTGTCCAAGCAAGGAGCCCAGCAGGCCCCTTCAAGTAGCAGCCTCTCGGTATTGGAATGTCCTCAAGGTCATCTGAGGGGCCACGTGACAGTCTGGTGCTGGACCTCAAATTGCTCCTGAAAGGTATTTTGATAGACCAAGAACTCTGAGACAGAAACAGCCATTTTCAGCTGGCGGGATTCTTAAATGGGCACAGGAAAGTGAAAGGACTTGCCAAAGATGACAGAGAGTCTGCTGGAAATTCAAGTGTTTTTACCTTACCACATATTTTGTTTTTTAACAAAAGATATCTGGTTTCTTTGCAGTGCACTGTAGTTTGTCATGTTTATGAGATTTATTTTCTTACTGGATCAAGAGTTTGCTGGGGATAGGGAAAAAAAGAGGCTTAGGGAATGTTTAAAACTCCACTTGAACATTTAGGGTTATTCTCATGAAGAGAAATATTTATTTAAAGAGCTGATTCATTATATTCTAACCTTGTGAATAAACAGACCAAGGGCCTGAGTATGGGGAGGAAGTACATGGAATTAATAATGAAGAGGGATGGAAGGAAGAGGGGCCAAGAGTTATTAAACACATGGTGCTGATAGACATTATTTCATTTGGTTCATACATGTAAATACCATATCTCCATTTCATAGATGTGGAAACTGAGGCTCAGAGATAAGAAGTAAACTACTTGGAGTTCAAACAGGAAATAACATGATAGATCAAGGAAAGATCTTTTCAAGCTTCACAGGGTATGGTGAAAAGAAAACGGGGCTTAGACACTGGGGGAGGTGGGCTAAGGGAGTGGGTCTGAGTTTTAAACCCAGCTCTGGGACTGGTTAATGTGTGCCCTTAAGAAAGATCACTTGATGGATCTGGGCCTGTTTCCAGACCTTTTAAGGTGCTTCAATTCAGGCCAAGTGCAAACCTACCACCTTTTTGGATAAGCACATTTATTCTGTCCCCTTTGGTAATGCAAACCAACCTAAGACGCCTTCAAAGTTTCCAGGAACGAGTCCTTCCCCGCCCCCGCTCTGCCCTACACTCCCATGTCTGCTGGAAGGGAGAGGAGTCCATGGGGCACGGGGATGTGGCCAGGAACAAATTGAGAACTAATGGTGAGCAAGTGTGCTTGGATGGAAACGGGCTTTATCATGCTTATGTCAAGCATTGCTTGCTAATTAACTGGGCCCTAATTCCAATATCATGAAATGCGTGCATCTTCATGGTTCACTGGGACTCGACAATCATATACACATGTGTAAACCACCACCCAAATCAAGTTTAAAAAACTTTTCAAGTTCCCTCCTTCCCCTTTCTAGTCAACAGTGCCTCCTCCTTACCCAAGGAAGACAACCACTGTTCTGATTTCCATCACCATGGGTTAGTTTGATCTGTTCTGGAACTCATATGTGTGGAATCACACGTGTAAAGACTTTCCCAATGCTAGAGGCAAATGAGGCACATCAAGGGCTCCAGGAAGTAGATGGTAAAATTATTTTCCTAATGACTATGAGTCAGGGGTACCCGGTCTCTTTGGTGGGACAGTGAAGGCCACAGGCGGTGTAGATAACTGTTTCTTCTTTCCAAGATGCTTATAAATTTCTTGAAAACACGATCTGGTTCTTTCATAGGGTTTAACAAAACAGTGCACATACTGTTTTCCCATTTCATATTTATTTAAGTAAGTGATGTCTTTACACCTTCTGCATTCATTCATCTATGCATACATTCATTCATTCAGTAACAAATGTATTACCATGCAAGTGTATGTAGGTGGTGGGATTAGTTACAAATGAAATGCACCGTGTGTGTCCCCTGGGGCTCCCATTCTAAGCTGGGAGACCAGCAATAGATGGCCTACACTAGAAGGTAGAGGATCACTGGTGAAGGCAATAGGTTCACCAAGAAATGAGCCAGGGTACTGCGAAAGAGTGGCAGCTTCACACAATGTGGGGTTGGTAGGAGACTTCAAGTCACACTTAACCTACTGCCAGTTTCAAGACTCAGGATTAACATTGCAGCATGAACTAGAATTTCATTACCCATCACTTTATTTATCCATCGCCCACTACGCACCAAGTGCAGACAACACTTGTAATACAAAACTAAATGAGGCATGGATGAGTTACAGATCTCTGGAAGACCCTTGCTTTTAAGAAGTCTACATTGTTTTCTCCACTGTCATCATCCACAGAAAAACATGAGTTCCTAAATCCACATTTTGAGAAGTATTCCTGAGTCATGTCTCAAGCTGCTTTGAATGGGGGGTCACTGGGCAGCTTTTTAGAGATGTGTAAAGAACCCACTCTGCTAGCAAAGGCAAAAAGACTTTCTTCTTTCCTGCAATGTTTCAGACACCTCTGGGGTCCCCTGGTCAGTTCACTGTCAGCAGACTCTTAGCAAAATAAATTGCACTCTAAGAGGACTTACTTTTGGGATTTTGAGAGTGCCTTGAAAACACAGCATAGCATGTCCCAAGCTAATAAAATCAACACTACGAGCCCATGTATTCTCCTTCTGTCTCTCTTCTCCCTCTCTCCCTCCTTCTCTCTCTCTCTCTCTCTCTCTCCCTCTGAGGGTTAACCACTGTAGCTACTTGTGGACAAAAGGTTTCAGATGTGTTCCACAGATGAATGTTTGATGTCATGAGACAGGACAGAGCCAGAACAATTGAGTCCTCTTTGGCTAAAACTTTCCCTTTAGTGTGTATCAGAAATGTGCAGGCTCTGATTGCAGAATAAGTAAACAGGACATAATGAGTTTTCAATAAATACTGCTGAGCCAGATTCCCAGTCTATTTGGAGAGGTCGATTTGACACGCGGAGCCTGCCGGGGGACTTGAGGACAGAAAGGTACAAGGAGTTGAAGTTCATGAATGGCAACAGATGCACCGGGATGGGCTGTGACCACCATGCAAAGGGAAAGGAGGTGAGACGGTTCTGATGGTAAGGATGCAAGAACCCCTAACAACACCCTTGTTGGAAATGCCCATTTTATTTTCAGAAGAATCAGAATGCTAGGGGAAGGGGGAAATGGGGAGGTGTGAGACTCCTTTTTTCTGCCTGCTTTTGTTTTTAAAAAATAAAATAAAACAAAACAAGAAACCTACAGCTGAGGGTAGGAAAGGACCTAAAATCCCACACCTAGTTGAGTAAGAATTTGACCCTGATCATTTTCTTGCCCATTTTGTGCCCAGTGGATTACATTTGGCATCAAGAAATTTCTTAAAGATGTTTACGTTCTAATAGACTGAAGTTGGTTTTAACCGTTTCTTTCTGATTTTAACTAGAAACAAGTTAATTTACATGCCCATTAGAACTTACTTTCACTTAGACTTTTTTAAGACATGGAAAGCTGAAGAACTGAGAAAAAAGAGAGAAGCTCTAATCCCAGATGCACCTTGCAGACCCCTCCTCTAACACCAGGAACCACTGCAATGCCCTCTGGCCTGGGATCCCTCAGGCAGCCTTTCTGTTTCCTGGGTATTGACTCTCCACTAACAAGTTAATGAAGTAATCAACAAAGTAATCAACACATTTGGAATCCAAACAAACATTTTTCATTTCGATGTCCTGGGTCATGTTCCCAAGAAAGAGAGCCTGAGGGCAAGATACCAAGGCGTGTGGTTGCCGGAGCAAGTCCTCAGAAAACACGGAAGGGAGTGTATTCATTGGCCAAAGGTGCTGTAACAAAATGTCACAGACTGGGTAGCTTAACCAACGGAAATTTATTTTCTCACAGTTCTGGAGGCTGGAAGCCTAAGGTGGAGACTTGGCAGGGTTGGGCCTCTCTCTACGTTGTAGACAGCCTTCCTCTTGCTGCCTCTTCATGGGGTTGTTTCTCTATGTACATGTTTGCCTCTGACTCTCTGTGTCCCAATTTCCTCTTCTTGTAAGGACAATAGTCAAATTGGATTAGGGCGAATTCTAACAGCCTCATTTTAAAATCATTACTTGTTTAAAGGCCCTATCTTCAAATAGAGTCCCATTCTGAGGACTGGGGGTTAGAACTTCCATGTACAAAAGTGAGAGAACACAATTCAGGGCATAATGGGAAGTTAGAAAAGGGGAACAAGAAAGAGGAAGGAGGGGAGAGAGAACTTGATCTCTGGGAGAGCCTAGTCTCAGCCTGTCCATGGGGTAAAGGGGCATTGGTACCATCAATCAAACCACAGAGTGGTCCCACCTTGAAGTGAGGAGTCTGGGTCTTTCTCTGACTGTATCTGTTAGTTCACCTGCCAGCCATCAAGATGTATCTGGGGTGGGGGTGGGGGGTCTTCAGTATCTGCCCATGCGTGTCCAGGCAAGACAACTCCTATGAGCCAAGAGCACTTTTCCGGAGAGGGTCACACAGCATCAACTGTGGCCCATTCAAGCACTCAAGCAGCTGGGGGCAGTGTCCCTGGGCAAGACATCAGCATCACCCTCAACACAGGTCTTCCAGGGGCCCTCTGTTTATTACAGAAGCTTACCAATCTCCCATCTCCGTTTGTCAAGCCCACCCTCCCAGATTCAACACAGGACATGGGAGGGCTGCCGGAAGATAGAACAGGAGGGTGCAACCTCTTCCTTCCATCAGCACATGGCACTACCCTGGACCAAGTTTCCCAGGCCTGAATACTTGACTTCTGGTCAACCACCAAGTCTCACAGCCCCACCTCTCCATTTGTTTTCAAATCCATCTTCTCTCCCTTCTCCTGGCCATCGCCCTAGCTCAGCAAGCTGTTACATCTCATCCCCAACACTAAAGAGTTTCTTCCCAGATCTCTCTTCCTCTACCTAAACCCCAACCAACTTTTCCACAGCGGCCAGGTTCACTTCCCTGATCAGCACCCTAGGATGGCTCCTCTTCCCTGTGGAGATAGTCCAACTCTAATGTGACTCACCGAGCCTTCCTTCCTCCTTGTGGCTGCTGCCTCCTGCCTCAAACCACTCCCTCACCCCCAATCTTAACAACCACATTTAGCTTCTTTTTGACCTTGGACTGTCAACATCCTTTCCTGGCAGACAGTTTGCCCTGAGCTCCACTGACACCTACCCACATACCCCGGCCGTCAGACACGGTCCTCGTAACACTTTGTCTGGGCAGTCTTGCCTGGCCTCCTGGTTTTGTTGGTCGCCTTTGCTAGAAATTCCTTAGCTCTGGCACCAACCACACTTAATTGCCACTGTGCGTTTAATGGTCCGTCTCCCTGCCTAGACTACCGGCTCACCGAAGGCATGGTGGGAACCTATCGTGTTAGGTTGTGTCCCCCCAACCTTGTGTCCCTGCTCTGCTACTTCATAGTGCCTGACCTGTGTCTCTGTTTTTTTATTTGTCAAATATAAATAATATACACAGTGTAATGCTCCTTGTAGTTTGGAGGATTAAATGCCTGGCGAGGTGCACAAGAGCAGGTGCTTAGAGCAGTATTGGGTGTGTAGTAAGCACACATTGGGGTGACTTATTATTTCCATGGCTAGTGGACACAGTGGTCCCAGCAGTAGTACCGGTATCTCTGGCACCAAGCAGAGCGCCCAGCACATAAGATAGGAAAAACGGAAGGTGTTAGAACTGGCCTGGCAGCCCGACGGGATTAATATGACCTTCATCATTTCTTCTGAGAGTTTCACTGATGATGAAACCAGAGGCATGACCGAAACCCAGTTTCAGTCTTATCTCTGACTTTACTAGCCTCCAAGGCAAATATTTAATGTTAGTTTATAGTTGACATGAACAGCTTACGTTGTTCGTAGATAGGAGCAACAAAACAAAACCCTTCTCATCAGAAGAGGTGATTAGGTTACGACGGACTACGACAGTGACACCTGAAGTTAATCATTTCACAGCCTAAAAAATGCAGCCTGGGAATACTGGCTGATTCTCGTGAAATCCTCCCTCACCTGTCTGTTTCGTTGAATGGAATACGGCCAGCTGGAGTGTGAGGCATCTAATTGCATCTTTCCCGTGGCCCCAGGGAGCTCATCCATCAGCTCAGCCCACTCCGGGCGCCTGCCACTATTCTCCAACATCTCCCCAACCCAGACCCACCCGGGACTCTGCTGACTCACCAGGCTGCTGGCTTCCCCGGAGGGGAGCTTCGCAGCAGAAGCACCTCGTCCTTCTCTGGGGCTCCGCTCTCCTCCTCTCCTCCTCCACGAAGCCCACCCTATGGCACAGAGCTCACTGACATACCCCTTCACCAAGGTGCCAGGAACAGTCAGCAGATGATGAAAACGTCTTTCCCACAGAATATGTCCAGGCCCGTAAATCCACAGCCAGGACATTAGGACATTTTAGAGTTGGATAACAAACCATCTCCTTTCCACAGATGCAAAGGCAGGAATAACCAGAACAAGAGTAACTTCTTTAAGGCAATTCCATATGCCTCCCATTTTCTCAGCAGTGTTTCTACGCACGTCCTTTCTTTCTCTACCTACCGTCAGTCACCCTTTTCTCCCCTCTGGTTTTGTTGTTTTTCTTATTGTTTTCTTTCCTTCTTCTTCTCCTTTTTTTTTTTTTTAAATAACGTAGTGTGGTCTGTCTACTTGAGTTCTGATCTCATTTCCTATTTCCTCACTAAGGTTATGGTGCTATTTGAACACCTAGCCAGAATTTGATGGAAAGGCATAAAAAAGCGGAAGGAATCACACCCCAGTAGGTAAGGCTGCCCACCCCGTAGAACCCTGAGAACACTGTTCCAGAGAGTTCTGCCATTCATCCAATGCTCACAGACACAGGAACATGAGTCATCAATGAGACACTGTTACCACTCTCTCTTCTCCCCCAAGCCTCCCTATTAAAAAAAAAAAAAAAAAAAGGAGGAAATGGCCTCTGACATTGGGATGTGTGAACAAGAGTTCCACACATGGCACAAAGCATGAGAACTTCTGCCGTGGACTTCCGCACTGGTTATAGGATGCTGCTCTCATGTTTGGTTTCCAAACCTCGCATCTAAAGTAAATGTCACTTGAAGTATGATTTGTAGGGAGCAACATAAAGGCTGATTCAGGAGGAAAAACAAAAGCCAAATGGTACTGCTGTTACAGGACTTCTGTAATTTTAAAAAGAATTATAATTTTTAAAGGAATATTCGGCATGTGAAAGAATGAAAATAAAAAGAGCTACAATTGCCTTTAAAATGCATAAAGCAATTATTAGGGAAGAAAGAAGGTCAATTAGCCACACTAGTCAATAAAGCTGAAATGAGATGTTGGGAAACTTGTTCAAAGAAAAGTTTGCTTAAACTTACCAAAAAACTCTCTAATCGTGAGAAAGGAGAGGAGAGTCTTAGATGACTGACAAGGCGGTTACAGATGTGTTAACCCTGCAGACGGAAAGGAGAAATTCTACAGCTAGGGCTGTTTGGGACAAAACCACGTCATTCCTAAACTGGGGGGCTCCATTCTCTAGTTAAAAGGATCTACGACCGGTTTTACAATCTCCCGCCGTGTTATTTCCAGACCTTTCAGAGCCACATGAGTGAGAGTGCATGGCCATATCAGCCTTTCACCCACACCACTCCGGGGCAGCTCACCAAGGGAAAAGGATTCCAGAATACTTCTTTTCCAAGCTCACTCCCCAGGATGCCAGGTGAGATATGCTATAAATTTGTTCAGCATCCATAAAGTCATCCTGCGAAAAGCACAATTGGAGGCAAATAAAAATTAAAAGGTCTACAAATGATTAGAGAATTTAGTCAGTAGCTACAAAACCCATCTAGGGTTAAAAACTATTCTTCTGTTTCCTTTTATCCCACCAGCAATGTAGAAAGAATTCATTTTCTTTTTTTTTTTTTTAAGATTTTATTAATTTACACGAGAGCGAGAGAGAGCACGCGAGCGAGCACGAGGCCAGTGCAGAGGCAGAGGGAGAGGGAGAAGCAGGCTCCCCACGGAGCAGGGACCCCGATGCGGGGCTCGATCCCAGGACCCTGAGATCATGACCTGAGCTGAAGGCAGACACTGAACTGGCTGAGCCACCCAGGCGCCCCCAAAGACTTCATTTCCGTAGTTATTGAGAACATGTTAGCATCCAGAACGGACACGCTGACTCCTGTTTCTTTTTCCATCTCCTCGACTGAGGGGACACCCTGGAAGGAGGAGCCTTCAGACCCGAGGTGGGTGGAGAGTCGCCACCTCCTGGACCTCAACTGTTCTTCGCAAGCACACCCTGGCTCCAGGGACTGCCGTGCCCACCGCCTCCCTCGCGCACTTTTCTGGAGTTGGCGGTCAGCTGGCATTTGCTCTACTTGTGTCCTAACAGAAACAAAAACCCGTCGCAGAGAACAAGAAGCAAATCCGCCCAGAAGACAGATTCCTTGCAGGGAAGCAGTGTGAGTGCCTCGCTTGTAGACCACTCGCAGAGAAAAGGCATATCCATGCATGCCTGGGTTTTGTAACTCTCACCAGGGAGGCAGGCTCGGCAAACCAATTAACTAATTAAACCAATTAACCAAATGTGTAATTAACCTTGAGAACAGAGGTGTTAACAGAAGCACAACAAAGGAGTTACCCTCCCTCTGAAATTGCCTGGTGGTTTTAAGGCTTTTGGTTTTCTGTCTTAAAGGCATATCCACAGAGAAAAATGTTCTCTGGGCATAGGATTAGTGGCAAGCGGTATCGCCTCTAGACAGAATGGAATCAACGGCGGCGTTGGCCCACCCCAACCCCCCAGCTGCAGTCCAGTGTCTGTAAGTAAAGTTATAGGAGTTTGGGAGGACGTCATCCCTGAGGCACTGGCAATTCATGGTCATTTCTTTTGAGAACACATACATCCATGTTAAGGAAAGGGGAATAGCTAGAAATTTCCAAAACAGATCCGTGCTTGGAAATGGCCAAGCACCTGGTAATTCAAACAACTGATTCTAGGAGAACAGGAACCAAGAAAGGGAAGATACAGTGTCTGTAAAGGTCTGAGCTACAGCCAGAAATCCCTGAGAAAGAGGCACTTGGGGGACCGTCAGACTCGCTCCCTCCGTGCAGTTCTGACAGGCGGAAATTCAACTTTGCCAGAGCAATAAATTAACACTTTGTCATAATTACTTTTAAGTTGCTCACCTTATAAAATTCTGGTTTTCAAGTAGCTTCAGGAATGTTAGTTGGAATTAGTTACGTGAAAGTCACTAAGCTCAGCCTGATACAGATGATACAGACCATAGGCAACTGCCAAGTGATGGAGCGAGGCCGACTGAGGCTTCGACCCTGACTTTCAGGCACTATTTCAGAGAAACCAGAATCGTGACTGAGAGGTACAATCAAATCATTAACGAGGAAAGTGAATGCCGCGGCATTAGGAAATGTGAAGCTTATCGGGAGAATAAATATGTATGTGAAATCTCATACTGGATTTTCCTGTTCCTCTTTCATAAAAGGCACAGTTTTCAACGCTGACCTTGAGCAAGATCAAAGCTCACCTGTGCTAAGTCAGCGCACATTTTGTAATCCTTAAGTAAAAAGATACACTTGTGAACGGTAGCACTCAGCCAAGCTCACGGACGCTGCACTTAATCAGGAACTTAAAGTGCAATTTACAACCAGGCAAGGATGTTTAAGGCTTCATGTTTCATTCACGAAACCGAGGATCCCATTCCTACCCCAAGAGCAAGTACCTGCGATCATTTCAATTAGCCCATCTAGGCCTCTGTTTCCCAACCTGGAAAAAAACTCAAGGGGTTTCAGAGCAGAGAATCTCTACGAACCCGCTCATGATTCAGATGGGTTGGGGTTTGTTTGTTTTTGGAGGATGAGACCCTTCTGACAGCAGACACCTCCACTTTTAATTTTTTAAATCAACCAGAACACTGAAAATTTGGTGAAAATTTGAAAAGACTTTCCAAAGATACAGAGATGGCATTTCCTCGAGAATCACTGCCTGTCTTGCTGAAACTTAAGCTGGGGAACTTATCAAATAAAGAAACCACCTAGTTCCAGACCCTAGACGGAGTCCCGGGGGGTCAAACCCAACATCTCATGAGAATTTAGAATTACATAGTCCTTGGTCAAGTTGAAAGTAAAGAATGTGAATTTGTTTTTCAGAGATTCTCCAAGACCATATGAGCTGGGGCACAGTGTTCTTTAAATATGTAATTGAGGAAAACAAACTTCATCTCCACCAGGCTGTGTACTGCCAAGTGAGGGACTGGTCCACACAAAATGTGCTCTTGTTTTGTCTCTGCCTTGCATCTGAAACCCTGAGCGCTGAGGATGGGTGGCAGGGGTGGGAAGCCGAATTCTGGTTCTAAGCAAGGTGCTTCACACAAATAAAATGGGTTTTACGCCATTAACCCTTACGCAAATTAAGTGTATTAATACTGACCAGGCATGGATTTGTTAATAATTGTAATGCTTGATACCCTTAAGGTTAAAGGTAGGATGGTGAAATGTTTTCTAAATTCCACCAAATAAATTTGACACAGTCAAGAAAGAACTGAAAAGTTAAGTCCATGACAAATAACATTTAAATGTATAAAAGCATGGCTTAGTCTACTCAAGCTGCTATAACAAAATACCATTGGGTGGCTTCTTTGTAACAGAAACATCTCTCACAGTTCTAGAGGCTGCGAAGTCCAAGATGGCGGCTTCAGGATCTGGTGAGAGCTGGCCTCCTGGTTCCGTTCATAAATGGCCCTGTTCCTGCTGTGTCCTCAGATGGCAGAAATGGGAAAGGGCTCTCGGGGTTTTCCTTTATAAGACCCTAATTCCATTCATGAAGGCTCCACCCTCATGACCTAAGCACCTGCCAAAGGCCCCTTCTTCTTTCAGCACATGAATTTGCAGGAGCGGGGACGGGGGAGGAGAGCATAAACCCTAAGTTCATGTACAAACATGCACATTTAAAATGTTATTTCTCTTGGACTCACATTGATTCTCTAAATGACTTATTGCACGGTCATGGAGTGCTTGCATAGGACTGGAAATCTGGATAAAATTGGGGATGATGAGTAAATCAGCCACAGTTCAAATGCTCAGGGTTGCTATAAACCTCAATTATATAAAGGTATTTGGGTAATTAACAGAAGGCTTCACAATATAATGCCACAAGAACCTTTATTTCATTATACTCCATGAATTGTTTGGGGAGTACATTGATTCTTTTAAACAATGAATGGCAGGAACTACAGATGAAGCTGGTAACATATTTAAGCGTACTGTGATGTACGCAATTTTTGAAAATCATATATAAGGCAAGAGGCAAGTTAATTTTTAGGATACTGAGCATTCAGGTTCGTCACAGCATATTAGGATCAATATTAAATATTTGCCATTCGAAATAAAATGATGATAATGGCTTTAAAGACATTACATGGCTCCAATTTGCTTATATCTTACAGACCTAAAGAAATGCTGAAAGGTCCCCAGATGATACTTTTTCAACAAGAGGGAATCTAGAAACAAAAACTAGAAAGGAAATATTCAGAGCCTTTTTGCAAGTAGGAAGTCTCTGGGCAGGAATCTCATCCCCAAAACTGACCAGCCACACAAAAAGGTCAAAGTACTTCCTGGACCAGTCCATAAGCTTGAGAAAATTCCCAGAATTCCTGAACATGAGAGCAGAGGTTCCCAGAGGAGACGCGGGCGCCCCTCTGCCTGCCACCGTGACTTTACCTTCGTCTTTCCTCCCCGGCTCCCACTGCTGGGCTGCTGTCTCCTTCCACCGGGCTCAACTTCATCATTCATTGACTTGCACAAGGTGCCATCAACATGTGATGACGTTGCAACGTGCGGAAGTTGGGAGTCCGGAGTAAAGTGAATAAAGCTAATGGCCCTGACCACGCTGACATCATAACATGTAATCACTCCTCTTACACATTTTGGCAAGAACTATGATTTACTCCTCTTTCTCCCCCTCCACACGTAGATTTGAATGGATTTGTTAGAAGAAATGGAGATTAGGAAAGGTCCCTTTAGCCTCTGCAGATTGAATGTAGGCCTAAAACTAAAAGAACGTGTTAGCAATTCATCATTTGCAAGATATGATGGGAACCCTGAGTGGACTAAGTGATGTGATGGGACCGTTGTGTTGTAGCTTCTCAGACTAGATTAACTTTCTGAAAGCTAAGGCCTGTTTTCTACAAAAGACATGCAGGCCTCTCCCTGAAAGTTGGTTCAGTGTAGCTCATGCTGCATTTACTCTACCCCAAATGTCACAGAAACTTCTGGAGAAAGCCTGCACACAGTGCATATTTGAATATTTGCTCTACTACCATGTTCTGTGGTAAAACACACACACGCATAAACATACACACACACTGTTAGAGCGTCTCCTAGCTTAAGCTTCTTTTCCTAGATAGAAATACACTTCTGGAAATTTCTTTCGGGGGGAAATCTCACTTCTGCACAAGACACATTGCATATACTGACTGGTTAAGCAGTGCTCTTAAAAATAGCGCCTTTTATTCACAGGATCTGAGAACTAGCGTAAGTAAAAACACTGGTAAACAGAGCTTGAAATAATTTTTCCTCCATATAATCTCTTTTAAATGGACCTTTTGATTTATGGGAGAGTAATCATACTGTAAACTCTGCTCAGGAAAGAACATATGTAAATGATTAAAAGCCATTGGGGGTGTCTTCGCGGTCTATTAACTCCGATGTATGATACATTCTCGGCAGCTGCTAAGGTGGGTGGATATTTCTGCTTTGGAGCTGGTATTTGTGTAAACTCGCCCTACTTGATCAGCGGAGCTTCAGCGTCGGAACTGAAATGTAACGCACAGTGGAAAAGCGGTATCACGACCACCACCGCCTTGACCGAGCGAAGGGAAATTGATACAAGGCCCAGGAGGCCGTTGTTACTTCCACTGGCGAATTTAATTGTTAGGGAAATGCTGGCTTGCTTTCATTTTTCTTCTTTTTTAATTAAAAAAAATCTACAGCTGGGGCGCCTGGGTGGCTAAGTCAGTTAAGCCTCTGCCTTCAGCTCAGGTCATGATCCCAGGGTCCTCTGCATTGGGCTCCCTGCTCAGTGGGGTGTCTGCTTCTCTTCTCCCTCTGCCTCCCACTGCCCCCCCAACTCACGCTCTCTCTCTTTCTCTCTATCTCAAATAAATAAATAAAATCTTTCTTTAAAAATCTACAACCCTTCATAATACCGTATTGCATGGAGCACTGGGTATGGTGCATAAACAATGAATTTTGGAACACTGAAATTTAAATTAAAATTAAATTTAAAAAAAATCTACAACCATTCTGTCTTTACAGACCAAGGGAAGATTTTTGTAGCCAAAATGCAAACTTTCTGAAGTGTCTAAAAGCTCTCCCACACTTAAATCAATCAGCATTAGTAGGTCTCTTAAATAAAATGAGTATGTCTTGGGACATCTGGGCGGCTCAAGTTAAGTGTTTGCCTTTGGCTCAGGTCATGATCCCGGGGTCCTGGAATGAAGCCCCACATCAGGCTCCCAGAATGAAGCCCCACATCAGGCTCCCTGCTCAGTGCGGAGTCTGTTTCTCCTCCCCCTGCTCACGCTCTCTCTTTCATAAATAAATAAAACCTTTTAAAGATTATTAAAAAATGAGTATGTCTTTGTTATCAGTTAAAATATGTGGTTATTTAGCACAGAATATTATTGCTTCTCCATTGAGAAGTAATTGAAATAAGTTTTTTCTAAAACGAACAAGCAGAAACTACCAACTTGTACCATTAAAGTATCAACTCCAAGTAAGATACAGTAGAACGAACTTGAGGTGCCACATCTTAAGATGTTTAAAATTCTTTACAGTTATCACGCCCTACATCCTCTCGTGCATTGAGTCATTGTTCTAATTCAAATGAAAGATAAAAGGTTTTGTCCAAAGTGTAAACACACAGGGAAGGAATGCTTTTTCTTGTTCCCAGAGTTGTTTTTGTTTTTGTTTTTTTTTTAAACATGGGGTGGGAGAAATACGGTTTTATTTTAAATAATCTTTCAAAATATTTGAGGGAATACTTGTGAACAGGAAAAATCAACAACCAGAAAATAAAAACTATAAAAAAGGGAAAGAAAAAGAATTCACAGTGACCTGGGCGGGAAAACCCTCTGGAAAGAGTTTCAACACTTCCATTCCCATCAAGGAAAAATTCTGAGCTATTGGCTGAAGTGTGCAGTGTTCCTGAAGGCAAAATGTGATAACAGGGTTCATCATATATATCAGTAAACCGGTGTCAGATCTTGGTAACCAGTAAGGCAGGGGGTGGGGAGATTTATGTTTGCTGCTAGAATGGAAACCATATCCTAGTCCGTACGAGGCTTGCTTCGTGCAATCTTGCTTTATCTGAACTTCCATTTGGAATCAAATGGACAGAGACACATTTGATTGTCTTCCAGAAATAAGCTTCTCAGCTATCCACCACTCATCCCTCCATCCGCTGCCTTAAGCTTTAGAGCAAAGGGGTGACTTCGCTGATTCCACAATTCTCCATGGTGGTCCTTAGATGTGAATTCCGAACACGCTTCCCCTCCACCCCTGTTTCTCGCTTCCATTCCTGGAGGTTGTTTGCCAGCTTCTATAGCTCTCACAGGCTGACACAGAACTCAGGGGCCATGGGTGGGATTCATGCCACTCTCTTACTCTTGAGAGAGGCCAAGTCACTCACTGGCCTCACCTCTTGCTCCTACCCTTGCCAGCCTGTCCCCCAAAGCAGGGCTGGATGGAACTGCAGACTTGGGAGACACAAGGAGACACCTTGCCATTTCTTTCTTCCACCAGCCCACTTACACATAAGTTACATCCTTACAATACGTACCACTGAAATACCTAGCCATTTTATAGCGAAAAAATCCCCATTGCCGTGAACGTAATTTGACCTCGAATGGGATGGTGAAGGCAGAGGGCGTCTCTGCTGGGCTGTAACAGACACAGCTTTCAGCCGTGGTTAAAAGTTACCACGTTAGAAAACGATTTCAATAGGCAATGGTCACTCTGAGATTGCGATGTTTGATTGGCAACACCAGATTCGGTGGCTTTTTAGCCCACATGAACTGTTTCACCAGCAACCATTGACTGTCTCCCTACTGGCCATCATGCTGTTCTATTGGACATAAGACTCTTTCCCTGGATAATTGTAAATTGCACACAATGTGCATTATTGAGCCTATCATTTAAAGTACCACTCTGGCAAATCCTTTGGCAAAGCAATGAAAATCTTTATGATTAAAACCATGCCCTTCTCGTGTCTGTTTTGTAAATCTATTGTTTCACATTTCTATGTTTGTTAAAAGTAAGGCTCGCGTATGGCACACATGCATTTTCTCCCATCAGGCTCATGCCTTATTCTATTTGTTTCCTGCCCGGGGAGTGAGCAGACCTCATGGTGATACAAAACGTATGCCAACGACTGTTAAAGAAAAACCAATTAAGAATAAGTTCTGCCACCATTTAGGCAACTCCTCACATAAGACATTGGCAAGTAACAATCAGAGACGGAGTGTTAGTGTTCCAATATACCGATGAGATTCTGATTATCTGGCTTTGATTCTCAGTTCTTCCGAAAATCTCTAAATGCCAGATCGCACTTGAAAAAAACACACGTGGTAATGGCAGCACCTTTCTCACTGAGCTGATATGAAAACTTAGTACGAGGAGGACTACGGCAGGTTTAGCACGGTACCTGGCACATAGGAAATGCTGAGTAAGTGCTGGCTAGCGTTTACAGCATAAAGACCCAGCCACTTAAAAAACATAGAAAATGCTTTGAAATAGCTCCACGGGGACACTGGAAGTCTATGTCACATCTATCATGGCAGGCGCAGCATCTTCTCCGTGAGGCCATCCCCCCACTCCTAGCTGCAAAGAAGAGTTGAGTAGAATCAGGAGTTTCCACTAGCTTTGAACAAAGGTTGGCAGCGCTCATGGGGTCTCCATCCCTCCCATCCTCGTTGGCTTCCATCCACGTTGTGCCCAGCAGAGCGTCAACAGGATGTGGAGTCATCTTCCATGGTCCCAGCTGGCTTTGACTGTGCTGTGATGACTTGGCGATCGCAGATGCTAGATTGAAAGCATGTCTCAACTTCACCTCTTGAATGTAATTTGTTTATATTTACCCAATCCTTCCCCCTCCCCTTGGGTCATTTAAAGATCTTGCCAAATGCCTTGTTCCTTTTATCTGGATAGAGTCTTCATTAAAGATGTTTGAGAACAGTTACTCTCATTGATATTTTACAGATCCCGAAGACATTTTTCATAGCTACACAGCCTGTCCCTCCCCAAAGTCTGGCTCCACACAGAGCAAAAGTGAGCCTTCTAAAATCTAAGCCAGATCATGCTACTCCTTTGTTCCAAACCATTTACTGCCTTCATCTCAGGGTAAAAACTGAAGTCCTTAGATGACATTACACAATCTCTATACACGCCCACCTCATCTTCCTCTACTCTGCTCTTTGTTTCCTTGCTTGTCTTTGAATAGCCCCAAATATGTTCCTACCCCAGGCCTTTGCACCTGCTGTTTCCTCTGCCTGGAATGCTCTTTGCCCCAGATATCTGCCCAACTCAGTTCTTTGCTTCCTTCTTGTCTCAAATCAAATGTCACCTTACCATGCAGGTCTTCTACTGCTCTATATAAAACTTTCCTCTCATCCTTCTTTATTTCCTTATTCTGCATTCATCACTACCTTATGTATATGTTTATTGACTTAGGAAGGGGAGCTGGCTCCTGCACTAACATGTAAAGTTGTTAAGATGACTATTTTTTTTAAAGATTTTATTTATTTATTTGACAGAGATCACAAGTAGGCACAGAGAGAGAGAGAGAGGAGGAGGAAGCAGGCTCCCTGCTGAGCAGAGAGCCCCACGTGGGGCTTGATCCCAGGACCCTGGGATCATGACCTGAGCCGAACCCACTGAGCTACCCAGGCGCCCCCAAAACAAAATGCTTTTAAGCCAGATTTAACACACTATTTCTGCCTCATAAGGCTTCAGACCACCCTAGTCATAGTGATGAACATATTATTTGCACGTTTGATAAGCTTGCCGCACAGCTAGCAGCTCTTCTCCGGATTTTGCCTCAACTTTTTGAGGGTGTGCTAGAAGAAGGAAAACATGTTTCAAGCAAGGTCCATATCTGTCCCCATCTGGCAAATCCTACCAGTATAAATCCAAGAAACTGGATGTTTGAACACATTTTATCTTGTTTTCTTGTTCCTTCTTAAAAGTATTGACAAAGGTTAAGGTCCGTGGCTAATACAGAATTTAAATTTCTATGAAAAAGATAAGGAGAGAACCGGATGAAAGGCTGAACAGGGTTCCATTGTTAAAGGAAGGAATGCTGACTCTGAGAAGCTCACCCTTACCACAACTTTTAAGAAATAATACAAAGAAACTTCTCAGGAAGAATGATAACAAAGAGAACAGAGAAATCTCAAAGAAATGAAACTAATAGAATTAACTGGTTTTATGGTTTTAATTCACAAACATGCTAGAAAACTCTGGACCTAACACACACCGATTCTTTTCCCCGTTTCTTCTACTCTTTCTATTAACAGGACTGCCTTATTCTCCCAGAACTTCCCCTGCCTTGGGGAGGAGATAAAGAAGGGAGAAGACTCCCATTCCTTACAGCCCCTCCAGGTGCTCACTAACTCGGTTCCAGACTCCCTACCAGGCTTCAAATCCGACTCGATCTCCTACTAGCCTCGTGCTCTTGGGCAACTTCTGCCTGATGGAAATACTAGTCGTAGCATCTGCTTCTAAGCAGGGCAGGGTGGGATTACAGGAGTTAGTCAATGCAAAGCCAGTAGAGTAACGGTTGGTACGCTGAAACCCATCAGTAGGTGGTAGCTAGTATTCCCGGAAGCTTAGGAATTTCTTGACTTCTTACTCACAAACCTAAGGCCAAAAATTTGGTATCTGTATTGACTTAAAAGGCACAAAACCTTCTCTCCTCCTAACTTCAGCTCTGTAGCCTTCACCCAGAGGCAGAGCCACCCAACCACCCTCCAGGCCATGGATGGCTCTGCTCGAATGGCACCTCGCCTGGCATATCTGCGAAGAGTGGCTCGCAATTTGGAATCCTCACGATACAACACTGAAAGTGGTTCAGCTTGGGGACTTTTCTGGAATTCATCCATCTGATCCATTTTTTTCTCTCCACCTCCTAATTAGTACACGTAATTAAGGTTCAGTTATAAAGGCTTAATACAGGTGCGTCTCTGTCCCTAGACCCTTGGCCATAAAGAAAAGACATAAATCTCCAGAAATAAACTGTGTAGAGGAAGACTGTAGTGCAGTTCCTTCACAGTATCTGTCCCCTGACTCAGCAGGCCCTGAGTGGAATGAATGAGATGAGCAGACATGGCTCTTCACTCTTGAGACAAAGCAGTATGGGAGGCAGGTTGGAGATGTGGATGCCATTCTGTCCAAGCAGCCACAGAAGGGACAGCCACCATACGGAGTGTCTGCAAAGCCTTAGCATAAAGCTAGATGATGTCTTTATTCAGTTTGTTAAACAGTGTTTCATAGAGTGTTGCTTAAAATGCTACCTTTGTAGTATCGTTCCTCTAGATGTGTGCTGTTATGGGGGACGAAAATGCAAAGGAATCGTGGGAATGCCTTCACACTAGGAGAGGAAGAAAGGGTCCGCAGTTCCAGGCAGAGTCTTTACAAAAAGACCCCACACATCGGAGGGACCACCCACCTTACGGTATAACCAGAAGTGACCTGTTTTGAGTACGACGACCTGCCAAGGCACATGCAAGGAATGTTATGTAAGTTATTCAATCATCAAACAACTGCATGGATTAGCTATTATTATCTGCACCATGGCAAAGAGGAATCAAAGCTGACACAGCTCAAGGACACACAGTAAATATATGACAAAGCTGCCCTAACATTCTTAACATACAGCAGCACCCACTATAAACACCAGGTCCCTCTGGGAGGATTAGTGTCACAAGGGTCTTCATGCAACAGACAGGATTTTACCACGTTAAAGATATCCACATCCTAATTAGCAGAGCCAATGAATGCATCGTATTAGATGGCAAAGAGAAATCGAAATAAGGGATATCAAACAAAGGGAGTCATAAACTGATTTTGGAAGATTATCCTGGGTTATCTGGATGGGTCCAATGTAATCACAAATGTCTTTTTTTTAATATTTATTTATTTGAAAGAGAGAGAGCATCCAAGCACGGGGGGCGGGGGGAGTTGGGGGAGAGGAGCAAAGGGAGAGGGAGAGAATGTCAAGCAGACTCCCCACCAAGCATGGAGCGCAACGCAGGGCTCAATCTCATGACCCGGAGATCATGACCTGAGCAGAAATCAAGAGTCAGACGCTCAACTGCCTGAGCCACGTAGGTATCCCACAACTGTCTTTGTAAGTGAAAGAGGAAGGCAGAGGGCCAGATTCAGAGAAGAATATTTGATGAGAGAGGCAGAGAGAGACATTTGAAGACATTCCACTGCTGTCTTCGAAGATGGAGGAAGTGACCACACACCAAATTTAGGGAGCTTCTAGAAGGATGAAACAGGCAAGGGAACAGACTCTGCTAGAGTTGCCAGAAGTAACACCACCCACCACACCTTGATTTAGCCCAACTAAGTCCCACTGGAAGACTCTATCTTCCAGAACTGTAAGATAATAAATACGTAAAACCAGGAGTGACAGGAAGTTCCAGGATGATTCAGTGTATCCGTCCAAGTGGCGTTTGTAGGGAAATTAATCGATGCCACAGACAGGAGAAATCCAACTCAAGCAGATAGCTCCCTCAAATTGTTTGTCCACGACTACATTTATAGACTTCGAAGTGACAGAAACGGGAACACAGACAAATAAAACTGCAGCTAGCGTAAACAACGAGAGGAAGCAGGAGCCTGGAGGATCTTGCATTCAGAAAATAAGCTTAGCTGCTTTCGCAGAGATAAATGCCATGGGTAGACAGGAGACCAGCCCAGTGGGAAGTAGCTTAAGAAATTGGATTTTGTCCATGTGTCCACGGAGAGAACATTCACAGGTACAAAGTATAGCATATCCAGAAGCACTTTGCACTGAATCTTCTTACAGGCTCCTGAAGCAAGTCGGTGATGGAAGAATGCGGAAGGTGAGACATCACATGTGCTTCCAGGGGAGTTTTCTTTCAGCCAAGAGAGTAGTGAGTGGCGCGTATGATCACAGGGGAGGGAAAGGCAAAGTCTTCGAGAGCAGTAGATTGTGCAGCTTGAACCGATACCCTCACACTACGCTGCCCTGTGCGGTAGCCACTAGCCAGACATGGCTTCCCAAATTTAAATTTGAATTCATTAGAAGGAAATGAAACTCCAAATTCAGTTCCTCCGCCATATTTGCCACATTTCAAGGGCTCAATAGTCACATGAGGCCAGTGTCTACTCTTTGGGACAGGGGAGCTATACATTCCCATCCCTGCAAAAGATTCTAGTGCACAAAGCTGCTCTAGACCCGGGCAGTCCCAATATGGCAGCCACTAGCCACATGTGGCTATTGACATTTATATTAATTAAAATTAGAAATTCTGTTTCTCAATCACACAAGCCACATTCCTTGTGCTCAGTAGACACGGGACTAGTTGCTACTGTCAGAACCGTGTGGATCTAGAACATTCGTATGGTCACGGATAGTTGTCCTGTGCTGCCTTTTAGCTATTTTTCTTGGCTCTTCCTCTGGACCATCTGTATGAGTTTCAGAGTCAAACTCTG
>RCUC01114754.1:0-23226 GCA_003697995.1 Taxidea taxus jeffersonii | reverse complement strand
TTTTTTTTTTCGCCTGTATTATTATTATTATTATTTTAATTTTTTTATTTTTATATAAACATATAATGTAACCCCACCACCCTCTCCCAACCCCCCCTCCCTGCCACCCCCCTCAGTTTGTTTTATGACATTAAGAGTCTCTTTTGGTTTGTCTCCCTCCCGATCCCATCTTGTTTCATTTACTCTTTTCCTACCCCATAACCCCCACCCCCGTTGCATCTCTACTTCCTCATATCAGGGAGATCATATGATAGTTGTCTTTCTCCGACTGACTTATGTCGCTAAGCATAATACCCTCTAGTTCCATCCATGTCGTCGCAAATGGCAAGATTTCATTTCTTTTGATGGCTGCATAGTATTCCACTGTATATATATACTACATCTTCTTTATCCATTCATCTGTTGATGGATATCTAGGTTCTTTCCATAACTTGGCTATTGTGGACATTGCTGCTATAAACATTCGGGTGCACGTGCCCCTTCGGATCACTACGTTTGTATCTTTAGGGTAAATACCCAGTAGTGCTTCAGTTGGTTTTGAGAACATTACCATATTGTAGTAAAGTATCTTATTAGAACCCATTATCTTTACTTAGTACTCTACACTTTAAAATTTGCTTCCCCACACACAGTAATCCTCATGTGCCTAATACTATGGTAGATATTCATTTCTCTTTTTTTAAAAAGAAGGATTCATTTATGTGTTTTAGAGAGAGAGAGCGAGAGCATGCATGAGAAGGGGCAGGGGCAGAGAGTGAGGAAGAGAAGTGACTCCGCGCTGAGCACAGAGAGCCCCACACGGGGCTCGATCTCACAACCCAGAGATCATGACCTGAGCCCAAACCAAGAGCTCGATGCTTAACTGACTGAGCCACCCAGGTGCCCCTACATATTATTTCTCAAGGCATCAAAAAATATATAATGTATTAAATATAATTAAGGTTTAAGAAGGCAGGAAACTATAATATTTTTTAAAAATGATCACAAATAGTTAATGTCAAATAAACATCATGTTTTAAAGGTAATTTTGGTAATTTGCAAATGACCACTTATGTGGGAACAATTCATTCCCTGACGATACCAAAACCATGGCACTACATAATAGCAATAAGCTAGAGAAAGGTTCCATAGCGGTTTCTTGCCTACGTATGTAAATATATATATGTATATATATATATGTGTCTACCTGTCAATCATGGATACAATCATGGTGATCTATAGTAAAATCTTTAGCTCCCTAGAGATCATCCACATTCAAGGAAACAAAACAGAAAATGGTCAAATTCTGTTTCACCTACTTGTACTCTATGAAGCCTGCTGATTTTGCTAGGATCTAAGAGTGATCCTGAAGCTCCCCCTTACTTAGGAGGAGTTCCCTCACGAGTTTTAGGAAGCTCTGCATCTTGTTTTATTTCTTTCTTTATTATTTATTTATCCTCAGAATGCCTGCTGGCAAGTTTCTAAATAACTTCTTTCCTCAGGACCCCAGCCCCGCGTCTGCCATGGACCAGAAGAGGGAACCATACACATGGCCCTGCTTGGCTCCAGGCACATGAGCACTTGTTCAGACAAAGAACAGATGTAAATCCCCAGTTTTCAACAGTCTCAAGGCTGTGAGCTCGGTAGGGACAGGGGCTGTGCTCCTTTTACTTACTGCTCTCTCTCTGCTATCTGGCATGGTGCCTAGCGCAATGCCTGACAAATGATAGGTGCTTAATGAGTATCAGGGGAATGAATGAATTAGGGCTGAGGTTTGGTTCCTAAACCCAGTTCCAAGGGCCACATCGGGGGCCCGGGCTTACTTGGGTCAGGGCCATCAAGGTTGTCAGGTGACACCATCTTTGCATCTGTGAGAAGAGCTGGCCGGGTATTTTGGCCAGCACCCTGAGGAATTCAGCAGCCTCCTGGGACAAGAGAACAGTGAGCAGGGGTGGGTGGGGCGGCGGCAGCTGCAACCCTTGTGAGTCGGTCAGACTGCAGGTCAAGCTGGTTCTGTCGGTCAGGTGGTAAGGTAAGTTGAGCATACACTCACACACATGTATACAAATAGTTAAATCTAACCAAGCAAATTCTTCATGCCCAAGAATTCTTTTTTTGCTTTTTTCTTTTTCTTGTCAGAGACAAGATGTCCTCAACAGAGGGGCAAATATAGGTGTCTAGACATCTAGATTCATTAAAAGAGACAGCAGAGAGAGTCTGTAAATCATTGGAACAAAGAATATTTTTTCTAGCAGACCAGAAACAAAAGCAGTTGTTACATTCCTCTCCATAAAACTGGTCCTGCTACAAATGCTGGGGTAAAGAGGCAGCAGTCACAGCGACCAGGCCAAGTCGCTCTGTCCACATAGCTATTGACCAGTCTTATTCATACGGGAAGCCTGGGCCTGGGATAGAAACAATGTGACAGGAGGGGCCTTGAGGCCAGTGACCTCTATGAATCATAGAAAGAAAATGGCATGCCCCAAACACACTAACCTGATGCCTTGTGGGTAGAGTAGGGAGGGTATGGAAGTGGCTTTATTTAAGTATCACAGGAGAGAAATTTGAAGAGTCTGTCCAGATACATAAGCCAATCAAATTTAGAGCAGAGAAACACGAAAAGTCCATTGGTTAACACTGCAAGAAGTTTCTCTCCTCCCAGACTCGCTCCTGCCATAAAATAGATTTCTAGGCTGAGATTAAATGCAGAGATCTTGGCAGACTGTGTGGGAGGTAGGCCCTTTAAGAACTAGCCTTCTTCCTGGTGGTCCCAGGGATTCATTGCTGTCAGGCACCAGCACAGTGTCAAGGAGGAAGGAGAGCGAGGGAAGAAGGGAAAGAGGGAGGAAAGCAGCCAGGGTCAGGAGGAGAGGGGAAAGCCCATAGTTGGGGGTGTGGCCTCCCATAGTTGGGGGTGTGGCCTCTCACAAGCTTTGGAGAGCTGGTGATCCTACAGGAACAAGGGGTAGTGAGGGGTGAGTGGCTGTCCTCCTGTATCCCTCCAAGGAAACGGAGAAGGCTCCTGACTTGCTGTTTTCTGCTTCCTCAGGGAGATCAGCTAAGTGCTGGTTACCCCCAGCAGAAGGATGCAGAAGAGGCGTCTTGGCAGGCTAGCTCCTCTGACACCACTGGGCTCCCACAGCGGAGAACAACACTTCAGAACCAGGGCACCTGCTCCGTCCTGGGGCTCCATTACAAAACTCTTGATGCCTATCTCCCTGTTCTCCACAAACTGGAGTAACTTTGAGACATAGTTTGAACATATCATCTCCTGCTAGTAACGTTTAGGGCCTTCTCATCCTCTCCCAGAGGTGAAATGCCCAAGTTCTTGATCTAGCACATGGGTCCCTTCTTGACCTGGGCCTGGCCCGCTTCAGCATCCTAGCTCATGTTCTTCTCCCACCTCCTGAACTCCAGTTGGAGTGAACAGCTTGCTGTTCCCTGAACCTGCCAGGCTATTTTACATGGCGGTGCCTTTGCTTATGGCCTTTTCTATGCCTCGAATGTCTTTTCTTCCTTGCTACCCAATGAGTATCTTTCAGACATTAGCCACAGCACCACCTCCACCATGAACTCCCTCCCAGTGCAACTCCAGCACAGATCCAGGTTTGTTCATGGTCTGTCCCTTTCTTCCCTCCCAGAATGTCAGCAACTGGAGGGCAGACTTGGTCTGTTTTGTTTCCCACTGAATCCTGGGTGTCCAGAGTGCCCGGGGCCACCAAAGGCACTTGTTAAGTGTTTGCCTAAGGAAGGACAAGGAAGGACTGAGTGTCTGCACTGACAGTACTGCTCCTGGGCTATGGGTTCCACGAGACAAAATCTGGGTTGTATTCCTTTCTGCATCTCCCAGAGGCTGGGCATTTGGCAGAAGTAGATATGTGAGAGAAGGAATGAGTGATGAATGCTCACATGGACACTAAGCGCATGGTCCTGGCATCGCCCCAAGAATAAGTCACCTCCAGCATTCTGTTCTGTGTTAGAGCTTCTTTTTCCTTCTTTCATGTTGCCTATTCTGTGAGAAGAGTTACCTTTCAAATGAGGCATGTTCTAAATTCCCTTCAAACACATCTTGCAGCACAAGAAGGTTGGGATAGATTATCTTAAACACTTGGCTAACCCTAAAAGTCATGGATTCTACAATCCGTCAGGGACTATGCTCAGAAGTGCTGTTCCATTTCAATTTATGTTTCAGAAAGAACCTTGTCTAAAGAGCACAGACCTTGGAAATAATATAGACTCATCTTATCATCATAGATTTGAGGAACTACTTTATTTTGGATTTTCTGTTTATTTGCACTATCTGTGTCCCATCTACCACAGGGTGGGGGGAGGAAGAGAGGGGGAAGGCTGGTCACAGAATGCCTTAGATAGTTTGTCAGGAGGCTTGAGGCCAGTGACTTTGAGCAGGTCCTCCTTCTCTTTGGCAACGAGGGGAGTTGGACTAAATGGTCTTTGAAGACCTATAAACTTGCAGAAATATTACAATCCTGTGCTATGAGGATTCACACACAGGACCTCCTTATGCTGCCCATACCTGTGCAGATATTACACTTAAATATGGTAAAAAAAAAAAGAGCTTATTTTTTTTCTTAAGCATGAATAAAAGAGTCACTGTGCAAAATATGCTGCCCACAAATTCTTAACTAGTAGCTGTTCTGATTTCTAAAGCAGCTTCTTTAAGAAAAGAGAACTTATAATTACACATGGACACAGACACACATAGTACTGGAAAAATTACATCCATTATAGACATTACAGGACGTGTGTGAGGGAGGTGGACAGATGACACTTTTAATAATGTCTTAAAACAGACATTCCAAGTGGACTCTGGATCATTCCTGTGAGAAGAACTTGGGTCAAATCTTGGGTGGTGTGAGAACAGCAGGGCTAACAAATGGAGAGTATAGTCTGATAGATATTTTGGTCACATCCTAACAGCAGTCAGAGAGCACGGATGCATTCCATGGAGCATTTATGGGCCCACTAGCACTAGTCTATGACAATTTTATTTAATCATAAAAATATAATAGTAGTCAAATCTTTTTGTAGTTTCAGTTTACTGCTTTCTTGAGTGAAATAAATGGTCTCTCAGATTTCTTTTGCTTTCATCTCGATGCTCTAAGTACAGTAGGATAAGGTTCCAATTAAAACCCATTAAATGTTCACATTGATTCATGTGAGCCATTTTCCAGTTTCTTTTCCTAACACAATCTCAATGCACCTCTGAGTTATCTCTGTGGTGTGTTTTCAGTTTAGCAGTTGCCTGTACAAAAGAGAAATATTTGGGTGTTAGGTCTCCCTTCCTCTTATTTCTCCAGTCCAAAGTACTGAATGGAGACTCTCCTTCAGTGTCCTCTAGACATGCATATGTTTATCACCTGTCAGTTATGTCCAGCTGAACAAGGCATGCCCCTTGGGGGAGGGGGTGGCTGGCAGCTGGCCAGAGCCAGACCGGCCCTCCCAACCCCCCTCGGCAGCTACACCAGAGCAGTGCACTGAGTGTGCTGGGCCCAGAGACATCTACAAGAGGGTTCCCTGGTGCTTTTGCATCTTTCAGGTCCACAGAGGAATCCTGGAGGTAGAGGACGCATAGAGCTTTCTCCAGCTTCTCCCTGGGTGGGGACACATACTCAGACAGCAGAGATGGCCCACCTACGGTAGTAGCAAGTGCATACTCCACAGCTTCTCCCACTAGGAGCAGGGAATCTGGAGGCAGACAGTGACCATTTCAATAACATCACCATCAACATCATTCTGGCCCAGGAAATGTGCTCATCACCATGTGCATGGTCTAATTTGCTTTGCACAACAACGCCATGAAGTGTTCTCAGTGCCATCCTTATTCTATAGATGAAGAAACGGGCTTGTGCAGGATCACGGAGCTCGTAAGTGGTAGAGCTGGGACAAGAACTTATTAGGTCACCAGGCTCCAGAGTCCATGTTCCTCTTATCAAGCAAGAAAAACATACTACTGAGGCCTTCAAGCAGAGGCCAGAGCACACGCTGCTGCCATGGCAGGGCCTCTCACACACCAGGTTCTCTCGAGATGTGCGGCATCTGATGCCCCACTAAGGGGACACATTCCCAAAGGAACTGCATGTGAAGAGATTGAAGAAAAATATTTAAAGATGCCCTTAGGAAACATGTTATTAAAATGAATGAATGATATGGTTTGGTAGTCTTTAAGTATAGATTTTCCTGCACTGTGATCTCTTAGAGTGGGATATACCCGTCAAAAAAGTTTTCTTTTTTAAACCCAATCATAAGTCCGAGTAGATTTGCCATGACAATGCCACCAACTTGGTGAGCAAAGACTCCACAGGCATCCACTGCCATAGCTGAGAGTTAAATCTGAGACCCGAGTAATAAGGATGACAATTTACTCTTCACAACAATCGTAGGAGTTAGGATTTGTCTCTATGCTATAGTTGGGGAAAGTGACACTCAGGATAGCTGGCCCACGTTTATCATCCAAGGGAAAAAAGAGGGGCTAGTATATGACCCTAAATCTGCCCCCAAAGCTACCTCTCACAAGTCACTCTTTTCTCAAGTACAGTATTTGCCAAATCTTCAAACACAGTAGCTTCCTTTGGATCTCAGAACTACTGGTTCCAGCAACAACAAGACTATGGAGTTTCTTTTAGAATAGATTAGAAAACAAATAACCCATAGTGCCGAGGAAATGGCTCTTAAATGTTTAGCTCTAAATCAGGTCAGGAAGTATGGTCAGTAAAACAGAAGTATTGTATCATTCCAAATCTGGGACCATTTTAACCTTTTCTGCAGTATTATGCCCAAGGAAAGCTGTATCATCGCAAAGCCCAATCATTCATTAAACGTATGCTTATTAGGTGACTGCTATGGCCCTGCGGCCAGACTCTGCTCTCAAGGTACCTCTATTCTAATGGGATGGGGTGGGGATGGGAGTGGGAATGGGGAGACAGACAAAGGAAATATATGGCAGGAACTATATCAAGAAAAATTAAGTAAGGTAAAGGGGGAAACAGTAACCATGGGGCTTATCTACTGTTTTAGATACTGTGGTCAGGGAAAGTCCGATAATACGACATCTGAGAAAAAAAATCTGCAAGCCTCTCCAAACCATGCTGATTTCTGGGGGAAAAGTATTCGAGGTAGAAAGCAGCAAGGACAAAGGCTTGAGGTATGTCTGTGGCACAGCGACAAGACCAGCTGTGGCTAGAGTAGAATATTTGTGAATGTTATACTTAGAAATGAAAATGATTAAATTTATCTACTTATGTTGGTCTGGCCATGTATTCACACTTCGTCTCAGAATTATACATCCATCTTCTATCAGAGTAGGAAGAGCTCTTCTGACAGACAGGAAAGTGAAGCCCAGAGAAGGGCAGAGACGTGCCCAGGACGGCTCAGCTGACCAGCCGTGAAAGGACTGGGCCGCCTTCACTGCTGCACCAGCATTTGATCCACGGCAATGGGCTTTCCGTGACTCATGGGGTTCTTGATAGAATTTCCTATCTCAATGGAGGGGTTTTCTTTGTGATGATACTTTAATTCTTTATAATCTGTCTCAGTGATTTATGAAAAAGGTCCTCCGTGACTGAAGACCAAGGCAGGCCCAGAAAAATAGTTAAACTCTGACCAGACGTTCCTTCTGGCATCATTTTCTTATACATATTTGATGTCCCAATAGAGGATTTTCCAGGGAGCAAAGGATGACTGGGATTTGCATGCACAGCTATCCTGACAGTATTCACGCTGCTCAGAGGGTCTGGGTTTGGGTACTTTGGGAAGAAGGTGCTGATGGTTTATTTCTTGGCTTCCCTTGTGTGTCTTCCACAGCTCCTGCCTCGTCTTGGGATGGAACTCAGGAGGGAGTGATTAGCTTCGTGTCACCTTGCAGTTTAATTACACTAGACACTAGCCTTCAGAATGACACTACTCATGCTCCTGGTCTCACAGCCATGCTGAAGGGGCTTAGTGGGTTCCCAGCTTTTTATGGTCCCACTGAGATGAAGCTATGGCTAGCTTTCAACTTCAAAGCTTTAATGTTAGATTTCAGGACAATTATTTTACTGGAATGTTCTGGATCTGAGTTCCTCAAAAACAAGAAACTGAGGAAACCAGTAAAGGAAAGACAGTTTATCCATAGGATCCTGGTTTTTTTTTTTTTCTTCAGATCGCTACGCCAGAATTATGAATTTAGCCCATTGCTAAAGCAGTGTATTATTTAGTGCTGTGAAGATGGTGTTAACAGGGCAAGGTGGTAGCAACTGCTCCGTCCATGAGCATTCACTATGGGTCAGGCCCTATTAGGCTGTCTCACCTAATTCGCACAACAAGCTAGGAAGTAGTGGCGACTCCTCCATTTTACAGATGAGAAAACTGAGGCTCAGCGGCCACTAACTTGCCCAAAGCCATCCTGCTAGCGTAGAGCAGAATAGGGATTTCCAAGGCAGCTGACTTAAGCATCATTGCTCTTATCCTCTATGTATCTGACTTTAGGAACCACTGGAGATGGAGTTCAAAACCTCAGGGCAGACTGATTCATAATGTGAATCCATTCAGGTACCACCCTACCAACTGCTGCTCAACCACACGCAGGAGGATCTGTGTGAATTACAAGTGTTATGAATCAGGAAGCAACCCCACACAAAGGGCGAAGAACGTTCCTTTCTCAGTTACACAGTACAAGCATCCACGGCCAGGGTTGGTGCTGAGTGATGCAAGTGTCCATCCACAGCTCAGCGGGGGCTGCCATCGGCTCCAACTGATCCCCTGGGGAGGCAGCCAGGCATTCCCTACAAGCACTCAGGGGCTTTACATTGGGTGAGCATGTGGTGCTCCAAACTACCCTTGTGTTGGAAAATCCATCCGAAGAGATGAGGGGAATAAGAGGTGCCTTTTATTTGGCTTCTGTGAAATTGGTGACTTTCAATATAATCAACCCGAACTGGCAACTGGCAAATTTTGCCATTCTAATACTAACCAGGTCACTCACTAGAAGTGTTACATGTTTGGATAGGCAGAAGTTAATGTATAGTTAGGAAAGTTGTTGTTCTTTTTTTGGAGGGAAAAAATCCCACATTTTTCTTTGGTACTATAATAGAGTGTAACTTCAAAATGGTTATATTGTTGAAATTGTTAAGCTTTTCTTAGACATACATTTCCATTTTATGGAAGAAACTGTATTTGTCACACAAAGAAAGATACAGAAGGTTGAATGCCTGTGTGACAGCTAAAGAACGAGCTGCCAACACTGGGAGGACAGGAAGTCTTCAAATGCTGGCGTTTCTGCCCTGAGCCCACCACAGCAGACTTCATTCATGGACCTGTGTGGGGCCAGGGGAGTTTACCAAATGGGTGTGACCTGCGACCATCCGCCTTTGAGAAAGACAAAGACTCAAGAATGTTTGAGTAGGAATTAGGCCCCTTCTGTAAGTTCTAAAAGCTGAAATGGGGCTCTGGAAAACTGCCACTCTGAAAATGTCACTCTGCTTCCCTTACCTGCAGATGGTGTACAACGAAGAAAGTGACCGTTTTTGTTTGCAGGGAAACGTTGGAGGTGAGCACAATAGATACAGTTCAGATATGTTTAGTCAATCAACGTTTAGGTTTTCTTACTAAGTCATCAAATTACAAAAGACCTGGGAAATGCATGTCACCCAGTTCAGGCAGAATCTGGTTTCAAAGGCTTCACTGTCCAACTTCCCTGCCTGTTCTGATCGCCTCAGAAGTGTTGGAGCTTCTGGTACAGTGCAGGAATGTGCCATCTGCAAGGGCTTCCCTCTGGAGAAGGTGGGTGGGGGCTGTGGGGCGACAGGGATCCCTCCTTTCACCTGCCACAAGAGACTCCAGCTCTGAGAGCTGGGATCTATGGGGTCTTTCCAAATGAAAAAGTCACTAGCTAAAATGAAAATGCAAAGGTGGTTATTCCCAATACGGTAATATGTAGGCAGTCAAATAATCTGTCATTCGAGTTAATTTAATTATCAGACCGCATTTAATTATTCAATATAAAATGTAAATAAAGTGAAGGGCTGACGGCACTAGTAATTATGTTCATTATAATAATTAAATGGGAAGGGATTTCAAAAGAGTCACAAAATTGTCATAAAATACAAGGAAGTTTTTGATTAAAAAAAACAATGTTTTAATTAGATACTGCAGCCCGATAGGAAACAGATGATTGGTTCCATCAAGAATGGGATATTATATTTTATTATTCAGGTTTCTCTTCTGAAGTCATCTTTGGTATCAGGGGGGCTAAGTACTTCCAGTTAATAGACTAAATGGTGGCAAATAAAAAGTGCCAATCCTTTATGCAAAGCAGTTGCCTAATAAAACAGCCTTTGGCTGTTCAAAATCTCCTGTCTTGTAAAGACACAAGCTGTTCCCCCAGGAGGACATAAAGGACCCACTGCGGACATACAGGCCTGCAAATTAACATGACTTCTGACTAATGATACAGAAGCATTAAATGAATTGAGCATCATAATTTCTCCTCTGAAATTCCTCTGATTTAGAGAATGTGGCATCAGGTTAAATACATTTGCTTCCCAAGAACAGAAGAGAGGTGGAAAGGGCACTGACTGCACTGCCAGTGGTGGGGCGGGGGCGTCCCAGGTCCTGCTCGCAATTCCTTCCCTTCCTCCAAGCCTCAGCTACTCCACTTGCAATCTGAGGCAGCGGGACTGGATATCTCAGAGCCCTTCCAGGTGAAGACTCCATGAATCTGGACCAGAGCAGGGACGAGAGCTGGAAGCACTATTTACCACATCCCCTCAGCAAACACTCAGCAAATTACTGGGTTTGGGGGGGGATTAGAAAGGGAATTTAATAAAATGGGTTTTTAGAATGAAATAATCAATCAGCTTTTTAATTGTAGAAAACTCCCCGATTCTACTGGGATATGAGCAGTTATCATCTCAGTAAGCCTGAGGCTCTTCACCCCAACACAGCCGGATGGCGGATGGCATGGAGTGCGGTTGTGAGCCTGTGAGCACAAGCCTCTGATGCAGCTAGAACTGTGGCCAGAGATGGCTCCACAGAGCAAGGCCCGGACATCTCACCTGTAAGTCCGGGCTAATCAGTGTCTGTCAGTGGAGCTCCTCTACTAATTGGGGGGTAGAGGGGGGCTCCAGGGTATTTTCAGCTTTTAAGGATGCGCTGTCATGGAGGCTGCTAACAAAGCCATCTGGTGCTGACAGAATCTGGAGCCGAGCAAGGAGTGTCTGAAAAACCACAAAATGGCTTGGAGTTCCCATGAGATCAGAAGGCTGCTCTGTCTGTGGTTCTAATCTTAGCCTTTAAAATATCACAGGCTCATGGAACTCACAAGGGAGGTCATCTAGAACAATCTGCTTCTTTAAAAAAATTTTTTTATTGTGGTAAAATATATATCACGTAAAACTTACCATTTTAACCATTTCAAGACTGCAATTCAGTGGCAAGAAGTACATTCACAGCCTCATGCAACTATCAACACCATCATTTCCAGAACCAGTATACCTCCTTGTATTGTCAAAAATGCTCAAATCTCAAGAGGGAATATGATTTATTTAAGATCACACAAGGGGCACCTGGGTGGCCCAGTCAGTTAAGCATCTGCCTTTGGCTTAGGTCATGATTCCAGGGTCCTAGGATTGAACCTCTCATCGGGCTCCCTGCTCAGTGGGGAGTCTGCTTCTCCTTCTCCCACTCTTTCTGCTTGTATTCTCCCTCTCTCTGTCAAGTAAATAAACAAAATCTTAAAAAAAAAAAAAAAGATCACACAGCTTGTGGCAGAGAGGTAGGTTAGAAACCAGGAGGCCTTCTATTTGCTACACTGTAGTCGATTTTATGCTCATAAAACACACTCATTTATAACTTGCCAGGATTTTTACAAGTTTCCTGAATAAAGCATACAGGTATGTCCCAGCAGCTTTCCAATCAGCCTTCGGAGTTGCGGAACAGCAGCTTCTCAGTGTACTGTCTTGGTAAGTGGGCATTATTTTCTGTACCCCAACCCCTGCCCAGGATACACATTAGAGATCCCCGGTAGATGGGGTCTGTGATATGTGGGATTTTCTTAAGCAACATGAAATGAAAAGTACACTGAGTTGGGTGCAAGTTACTCTGCAAGACCTGGGTTGTAATCCTGGTCTTCTAGTGATTCTTCATGTCATGTCTGGGACTTGCTTCACCTCTTCAGACCCTGGTTCCTCACTTGTTTGAGAGGCAGAAATACACCCTGTACTTTGGGCCTCACTGAAGAGCTAATGAGGTCCAAAAGACAACAGATGGGAAGAACAGTGCCGAGAATTCTACAACTATTGGGGGTTATGCTTAGAAACAGCATCTCCATAATGTACAGTGTCTCAGTGTTTGACAATTACTATAATTTCTATCAATTTCTGATTTCTCCTCTACTTTTTATCATAGTCTTTCTTCTTGTCATATCATCGACTGCCTGAGGCTGAAGTGACTTCTCTGATCTTGTTTCTAGTCAGAAGTGATGTCCAGTTTAGTGTCAAAATGGGAGATCTGGCTTTTTTCCCTTCTCTAATTTCTTCTTCATAACAAGCTCACCTCTCGGCAGTTGTTTCCACATCCCTGTTGCATCTTCCTCCTCGGCTGACAAGCCATAGAGCACCTGTCTCCTGCCTGTGCTGTCTGGTACTCTCTCTGCCTGCTTCCTCGTGTCCCAGTGTGCCCAGTCTCTGCTCTGCCCCCGGTCCCAGTCACTGCTGCCATGCCATCTCCAAATGCCAGTTCCCTCGACCTCATTTCCCGTTCATTCTGGTGAGCCCACAGAAACTTGGGAAGTATGCTTGATCTACAGGAGAGGGTCAGTCTGTGATCTAGCAGCAGCAGCCAAACTCTTTTAACTCCCACACAACTCTGAGTTCAGTAAATTCATCGCAAAAGAGTTGGCTTCACCAAAAGTTTCAAACCATCCCCAAATGTGGGAGTGCTGAAGGAGCTGAACTCTGGCTGAGAAACTGTAACACAGCAAAATCCTACCCCGCCCACGAATGACTCACCTCTTCACAAGCGCAGTAGATAGCATCACCATATATGTTGAACAACTTAAGTTTAAAACAAGAAATCGTTTGGTAAACCATGGCCTGTCTATACAACATAAAGCACGCAGCCAATAAAAATGATACTCACAACAGTGTGCGTCAACTACATGTCAATAAAAAAATACTCACAAAGTATGATTTTGATATACAGATGGAGCCTGACTTATGATGGTTCAACTTTTGATTTTTCAACTTTATGAAAGCATACACATTCCGTAGAAACTGTACTTTGAATTTTGATCTTTCCCCAGATAGGATACTTTCTGGAGATGCGCGGCGTCAGCAGCTCCCAGCCAGCAGCCCCCCTCCTTGGCCTCATCAGCCGCGTGAGCGTGACGGCAAACAACTGATAGATTGAGCAACCATTCTGTACTCAGATGCGCTTCTGTTTTTCACTTTCACTACAGTATTCAATGAGCTAGATGAGATATTCAACACGTTACTATAAAATAGGCTTTGTGGGAGATGATTTTACCCAACTGTAAGGGTTCTGAGCACGCTGAGACTAGGTGAGGTATATCAAGTGTACTTTCCACTTAAGGTATTTTCAACGTATGATGGGTTTATTAGGACACAACCCCACTGCAAGGAGAGGAGGACCTGTAATGTTACATGTATAAACCAGGACATAAGGGTTTGCACAGTATGATCTCAGCTATGTAAAATATTCACACAGGAGTGGTGGTTTGTGAAATGGGTGAAGGTGGTCAGAAGGCACAAACTTCCAGTTATAGGATAAATAAGCTCTGGGGATGCAATGTACAGCATGGGGACTAGTACTGTATCATACATCTGAAAGTTGCTAAGATAGGAGATGTTAAAAGTTCTTGCCACAAGAAAAAAGTCTGTAACTCTGTGAAGTGATGGATGTTAACTAAACTTGCTAGGGTAGTAATTTTGTATGATATGCATATACTAAATTACCAGTTTGCACACTAAAATGAATACAGTGTTATATGTCAATTATATGTCAATAAAACTGGAAAAAGTATTCATAGAAAAAGGACTGCAAGGGAACTTGCCAAAATGGTAACAGTGGCTATCGCCGATGGTGAGGTCAGGAATAATAGTGATCCCGCCTTCTCTATGCTTGCCTGTCTTTTTCATGATGAGTAAGGAACACGTTCATAATGAGAAAAATAAAAACAAACTTCTAAAGAAAAATAAAATACAATTTAGTAGGCTAAATGAATGAATACACGTGAAGAAGAGAAAATCACACCGATTTCCCTCAGCTTTCCTTCCCTGAGCAGCTGTAAGAGACTCATGAACCTGCTGGGCCTGGTGCATGGAAAGGACAAAGCACCAGTCCCTGGGGCGTGAGTGAGAGGAGAGCACTGCCAGAATGCTCCTGGGGCGGGTGGAGGGTGGTGGTGAGAAAGAGCTGTGTCTGAAAACGGGAATTTTCTATGTACGATACTTGTTCCAGCGAGGGTCCACATTTTCTATATTTTAATCATGAAAATCTTTCTAGAATTGACTGTATGTTCCTCACCCCTAAAAGGAAATGCAGGGAACATACATTTTGCCTCCATGCTCATTCAGAGTTGGCACTGAGGAGAAAAAGAATCTTCTTGGAAATAAAGTACAGGGTTCAGGATGCCTTTGAACCCAGATGACTGCAATTTCTGAGTTTTGGACCCTACCTTATTTTTTCTTTTGCTCTTTCGCCTTATTAGGTAGACAGTTTCAGCTGGTAGTCTGCAGCTTCTTACCTTGTACTCAGCTCTGTCAATGTAACCAGCTCCTATCCTTCTCCTGCCCTAGTCTAGTTTGCTGTAGGCTAAAAAGACCTAATGAGCACACTTGTTAGAGATCTGCCTAAAATAAAACTTACTAAGTTTGGAGTGAGGGTTAAGAGTTGCCCAGAGGCCTTTTTCTCAGCTATAATCCATACTGTTAAGGTTGCAGAAGGCTTTAGATAAATGACGCTGTCAGGAACTACTATTTGATATGTTATGCCATTACTCTGGTTTTAAAAATAAAGAGAAATAAAGTGCTCATCATTATCATTATTATCATTTTTTACAAAATCAGTAACATAGTCTTCCCAACTTTTTAAAGCAGCAGAACCCTATTTACTAATGAACCCTTGCCTGAAAACCCTATCATCCCAACAGTTAAAAGCAAAACTACTCTGGGTGACTCAAGGGGGAGAAGCCCAAGCCCCGCTTTCTCAGGCCCCCCCTCCAACATCACCTAGTAGCCTCTAAGCACCCAGGCAAAAGCCACGTTCCAAAAGCAGCTTCAGAAAACCCCTGACTCTAATGCTATCTGCAAAGTGACCCAAGCGGAAAGGTGCAACCGACCTCATCAAAACAAAACAAAGACATGGATAGAACATCAGAACCTATGTGGTAAGGGTTTGATGCTTCCATGTAGTGAAGGTTTTATTAAAAATATTTTATTTTTACAGCTCTAAGAGGAGGCCATGGTGCTACTCCAGTGCTGACCGCATCTCTTTGAATAGAGTAAGTCAGAGACCTGTCCCTGGAGCCTGTGTAAAGGGCCTCACATAGGACAGATGGGTTCCAGCAGGCCAGCCTGCCTTTTCTCACTCCAATACCTCACACTCTCAGTATTGGGGGAGCAGTCTAAGAAGTGTCCCGGGCCTCTTACCTGGTTATCTGGGTGGTTGACAGTGAAGTAGCCCACACAGACGATGACCTCATGAAGAAGGCTTTCACAGGAGACTTGGCTGCAGTGGCCCAGGAGGGAGCTGGCGATATGCCGGAAAGCCAGGGACAAGCCCTCTGCCCCTACAATAGACTGACGAAGACAAGGAGCAGTTAGAACTCCTCAGCTTGGGGAGAGGCAGGGCTGCAAATCACAGAGCAAGACTGGACCCTGTGCACTTTCTGCTACGGTGCTGGAAAAGCATAGGACATTTCTAGAGCACTATGCTTCAGAGCTCAGTTCAGGGACTCCTGCTCTAATAAATGACCATAATAAATGCAATGTTTAACCTGAGAAGAGACATGGAGAAATACGCTTACTATGTGGATCAGGACACTAACCCCCTAAACCACGGTTATTTATTCCATCTGCATATGGAATTTTCTTTTCATGGTACAAAGAGTCTCACTGTAGAAAATTTGGAAAAATACAAAATGCCAAAATTTTCCTGTGAATCTATCATTTAGCTAACTTCTAACACTTATTTTTTTTTATCTGAAGGAGAAAACATTTTCTTGAACAAGGGATAAAAACACAATTCAAATAGGGAGGCAATACGAATAATGACTGCTTATTATTCAAATAAAAGGCTCTAGAAACCCAGTGTTCCCAAAAGAATGTAAAGAAACCAACAACCTACTTCCCCCCAATAAAAACAAACCATGAAGCCCCCTCAACTGTGAGGCTTCTGGGATCCTTTCTCCAGACAGGCAGAAGGCTGTTGTTGGTGGGCGATGCGGGAGGAGAGCCTGACTCTGTCTGTGCAGCCTGAAGCTTCTATTTAATAAACATGTCAAACAGACAGAGCGACAGGAGGGCAAAGGGGAGAGGCAAAGCCCACAGAATGCACTCGCAGCCGACACTGGAATGAAGCACCACTGCTGGCCTGTGGGAAAAGGCCGTGTTTTAAACTCATCTCTTGATTTGAGGTCTTGCTGGGCTTGAACCAGGTCATATACATTGCAGCTTGGAAGTTGCAACGAATTCACTTCGCCTAACGGTGCTGAAACACAGTCCTGTTAGTGAGTATTGCTGAAATGAAATGACCACTAAATTTTAAGAGTGCCTTCCGTCTCAGTTTCATTCCTTGAGACAAAATGTTTTTCAAGCCCCAAAGAGGCTGCACGAGAGCTTTGTTCCTTTAAATCAAGTAATGACACCTTCTCAGCTCAGCCCTTATTTAATTAGTTGTGTCCAGCATGCTGTGACCCAGTACCCTCTGTTTAACCTTCACTGATAAGAGCAGGTCAAGGGGCATGTAAGTTTGAATATAAAAATTAAACCAATTTTTCAAGGAAACTATATTTCCTTTTTAACCAGAATTAATTGCCAAGTCAGTACATTGATTTGTTTCTTGAGACTACCTTCGATTGTAAAATCTGTCAAAGTGTATGCGATATACAATATCCAGGATCTCAAGGCCATCTGTGCCTATGAATTCACAGTGAAATCAGACTCTTTGCTGAAGGGGGAAAATATTTTGACAGCCTTATTAGTATACAATGAAATGGAACAAGGTAAGAAAATATTTGAATGGATAACCTTATGTTGCTACTACATGATGGGTTCTCACATGAAACGAGCACACGGGCTTACGGCTTGGCAGAAGCGTGGAGGAGCACTGGGAATGCTGCACTCAAAAGTCAACTTTCTGAACCAATGTCTGCAAAGGCAATTTGGGCAAATTCTTCCTCCACATTCCTTGAGGGCCTCCTATGTGCTAGCTAGCACAGTGCTTCTACCTAATCTCATTTAGCCCTCACACTTGTGAGGTAGGTGTTTTTCGTTTATTTTGCAGATGAGCAACTGAGTTCAAATGACTTGTCTAGGGTCATAAAACTTGGTAGTGTAATGGCCCAAAGTCACATCAGTGACTCCAGATCCAAAGGTTTGATCAGGATGCCCCTTACAGCTCTGCGTTCTTGTGATGCCTTGGGCCTCAAATGGTCAACATGTCTTACACCATCTAATTTAACTCTTTGGCAGGTCAGACAATTTATCTCATTTCGATTTTATTCTTCAGTTCCTTTGGTCCTCTCAGGCAATTCATAAATGTCTCCCAGATTTTCCTGAGGTCAGACCCATGCTGTACCTAAAATCTCTTTTCCTGTCTTTTATAAATGTAGTTCCTAAGATCTCACTTTTGACATGTAAGTTGTCTTGATGAACTAGAACCTGAGTTTCTCTGACCATATTTATCATAATAGCAATTTTCTCCCACACTCGCCCATTGCTTTGTGATGTATACACTGTTATTTTATACTGTATTTACTTGAGCGTTACATGCTTGATCAGATGTCCATATACATCAGTGATATCTGGTGGATGTTTTGTGTTACCTTGCTAAACAGAGTGCAGTGGTTCCCAAAAATGCCTATAAATCCTTGACAGTCCTCCCACTGAGAGGTGGGGCCTATGCCTTCTCCTGTTGAATCTGGAGGGCTTATGACTGACTGAACTGAGAGTATGGTTGATACGTAGCTATACGACTTGTAAGGCTAGGCCATAAAAAGCCATGCAGTTTCTGTTTCTTTTGGAACATTTGTTTTCTGGAATCTTCCTCTCAGGACACTCACTCAGAACCCAGACACCATGATGTTTTAAGCCCAAGTCACACAGAAAAGCCATGTGTAGAGTCTTTAGCCAACAGTCCTTGGTGAACCCAGTCTTTAAGTCATCCTAGGCATCAAACAGAAGAATGAAGGAGACTCCGGATACTTTTAGCTCCCAGCTATCTGGGTCAACCTGTCCCTCCATTCCCCCACTAGTTGTCTGAGGCTCTCAGCCGAAGCCCTACATCATGGAGCAGTGACAAGTCACCCCTATCTGAATTCTGGGCCTATAGAAACTGCGATCATAATAAAGTGGTTATTGTCTATTAAGGCTTTTTCTTTTAAATGTATAAAAGTAACTGGAACAATATGGTAATCACTGGTAGATGTATTAGAGGCCCTGATGCTAGAAATTCTGGGCATTTGGGGGCCCACATGTGCTGATGAGGAGTAAGAAAAAACGGGTTGGACCTCGAATTTTGAAAGGATGACAGCCAGGAGGAAGGTTCATGCAGGCTTTCCTGGCCCACGCACTAGTCAAGAGGAAAAAGGTACGTGGGAATAATGGCTGGGGAGAGAATGAGAAATAACTGTGGCCAAACTGACTAAGATAAGAGGAAACAGGAGTTAGAACAGAGATTAAAAAAATAAGAAGGAAAAAAAAACAGGAAAGAAAGTTAAGAGAACTATGGAGCTCCATGAAGGACAGAGAGAAAGATGTAAATGTACCAGAACTGTTAGGAACCAGCCAAGAAAGGGCATTCCACTTGGGAGGCAGGGCATTTGATTCTAAGAATGGGTTGAATAGTCTTGAGTCACCCTTGTGTTTTCCCTGCTGTTTTTGACAAAAGCGGCCCAAGTAGGGAATACATTTCAGGGCGAGGAGCTAGAGAGAAGTGTTGATTTTTATGTTCATTTGCCATGAAGGGCTCCAAAATTTAGCTTCTGATTTTTCTAACATTATTGGTCATTGCACCTAAAGGCCACTAGGGGGGCAGGGCTGGTTGGGGTTCAGTGGTGTTCCTTTTGAGTGAGACTAAACAGGCTGTGAGCTCTCAGGAATGGTGGGGGGGGGGGGCGCATGGATCTGGGCTCCCTGACACTCAAGAGTGACTGATGGAATGGCTGACTTAATACAGGTGCTTTTGCTTATCATGTGGAGCATCCTGTAGCAGTTCGAATTCTGGTCAGAAGACCTCTACCACTAGAGGCTAAGAGACAGTTTTCAGATATTTTGTTTTCATGATCCCTGGTGACAAAGGAAATCACTTTACTCAGACTAGCTGATAGGTGACTGCTGGTCTCCATATTCTAAGGACAAAAACCTAGTGTCTCCTGATTTCTATGCTGTTTCCACAATGAACAAATGGGCTTGGTTCTTCACAAGACCCAGATGTTATGTTCAACCCAGAGGCATGAACCACTGGCATTTTCTGGAGCAGACAATGTGAGGTATGCCTGTAAACTCTCAGAACTTTATACAGAGTAAGTAGTTACCACCTCAGGCCAGTTCAAGCCCTTTGGAAACTGAAATGCATTAACCCTAAAGAGATTACTGTTCTTGGGATGGATAAACTAACTCTTCAAAGTGGAAAGATATCAAATCCAATGATACAACTTACTAATTTCCTGTTGTGAATGGAATGACAGGAAGACAAGAATTCCACATTTGTCATCGGCTACAAAACAAATGTTTCTTCTAATTGGGAACGGCCAAAGTCCACCATTTTCATACGTTTGTATCTCCATAACCTTTTTCCCTCTGAGCAAAGCAATTCATCTAAATTATGGGTTCATCATCTGCCAAGTTTGTTCCTTTTTTAATGAAATCGCTTGACAGTTAATAAACCGAAAGAGAAGTCTACTCCTTGGGGCTTGCTCTGTTCCAAAGGTTCAGTGTTTTTGAAAATTAAATTTCCTACATGAAAAAAATCTATTTCTCAGCTGACAGTCTGGTGTTACAGCATAAAGCAATTTTTCTTTCTTCAGCTATAAAAACTGAATTTATAGGGGTGTGCACTTATAACTACACATGCACTTTACACTGGACACAAGTCAGTTAAATCATCCACAAAAGTCCTATCAATCAAAACAATTTATCCTAATTTTGGTTCTGTTTATGCAAGAAACCATGACTTTCCTTAATATTTAAAAGTTGATGGGATAACAATGCCTTTCCATAAAGAAATCGAGATAAGATTTGTTAGTAGCAGAGTGGCACAGATTTTGGGGTCAGAAAACCACCGGTACCAGTCCTGGCAAAGCCATGTGTAACCTTGGGCAAATTACTTAACTGTCAGCATTTTCCTCTGTAGAATGGGTATAATATTTTGCAGGACCATCATGAGAATAAATGAGAACACATACGTAGAGCACCTAACATGGTTCCCAGAAGATAGTAGCTTCATAAATGGTATGTATTGTGATTTCCTTTACTGTGGTTTATTCGTTCTGCCCCAAATGCAGGAGAAGAACCTCACACCATTACCTACAGTAAAATCTGAGCTCTTGGTTGGTTAACATCAACACTGACCAATGCTTGGTACCTGAAAAGCAGGCAGATCAAGAGCTGCAAAACTGTTGAAGAACTGTAAACTCTGAATGGCCACTTGGACCGTGTTCTGAGCGTAACTCTCCTTGGGGCTGGCAGTGCTGGGGTCTGAGATCGTGCCGTGGAAGAGGACACAGTAGAGTGTGTGCAGAACTCCAGCCAGGTCCGTAGCCTGAAGAGCAGCGGTCAGTCCTGTGGGATCCTGGCGATTATCGTCAAATATGCTGTATGACCTGACAAAGAAACATTCAACTCTTTAGAAGAAATCTACTTAAGGATGTGAGCATTTTTATAGGTCAAATGGAACGAGACAAGCAGATCGTTAAAAGCAAACCATCTGAGTCATCGAGTAAGGTAACCGGAAACCTAGGAATGGATGCAGCCTGCAGCCTTCCCCTGCCCCGGAGGGTGGGCGGCTGGCCCCACTCTCCCTGGGGAGAACCCCCCTGTGCTTTGTAACCTAGGTAGGCTTGCTTCGTTTAGCTTCTAGGTCTGGGCAAACTGGACAGAGTCCAGGGGAGCTACTGGAACTCTGGAATAGCAGTCTCCTTTCTGGATACACAATCTTCTCAGGAGAGGCAGATACCAGGAAAGTGTGAGGCCTCAAAAACCTCAGTAGCGTGTTGGTATCCTGTGGTAGGGAGATAATTCACCTGCTTTTCAAAGCACAGTTCCATCATGGAGGAATACTGGCAGGATGGGCTGTAGGGGCCGAACTCCCAAGAACAAACAAGTGCTGGATTAGCCTTACACAAATCACCATGAGGCCAGCTTAGTAGCTGTGGCAGGCAGGGCTATGGGTGAACAAGAAGCAAAGGCTGTGGCAAGTGAGTTCCTCAAATCAATAGGAGAGCCAGCAAGGGTTTACTAAATCCATCTCACTTCACAACTTGGGTCTACACGAAGCAGCTAGTGATCAAGAGCCTGCAGTTTTAGTAAATGTGGCGGCCAAGCATTTGTCCACACTTTTCTCCCCTTAGAAACTGCACCTAGATTTCTCTCTGAGGAATGACCCCCCCCACACTCTCTCTTATAACCTATGTGCTCCAGGGGGCCGCCCTCCAGCTTCACTCTGACTCCAGGGACTAAGGTACTAAAAGGCACACTTCATTTCTCTGGCGGTCCAGTATGGCTCAGGGATGGCACCTGTCACAGTCAGAGCTCACAGAACCGACGGAGATGCCTTTGCTGAGATGCTTGGAAAGAAGCCCTCACTTTTTCTCCCCTGTGCTTGAATCTGAGATGTAAGGTTTGCAGCTGCTACAGCCGCATGTTCTACACAGATCCTCAGGTTTCTCCATGCCCTTCCACATGGGCTGGTCCTTTCCTTTCATGGACATGTTTCTTGCCCCTCAGGAAGAGAAGCTACAAGTCCCTGCTGAGTGTCATCCTTCAGGATAGATACTCCCCCCTATTTTTAACATGGATACAGGTCCTCTACCGTGCCCACCCCCACGGTTGTTTTGTTGTTCTTTCAGATGGAATCTGGAATGTGAGAAGGGCATTAAAGATCTATGACAATCTCATTAACTTGCCCAGAAACACTTTGGGAGATGGCACTAGTAAGAATTCAGAAGTGCTGGCTGGCAAGTTTCTGGTCTCTTGTCTAGTTTTCTAATTCGCTACTAGTTTCATCAAAGTAGAGTTTTTCTCATAACCATGGTAGACATTTATTTCTTGAATGTGGACTATTTCTGATACTAAGTGAGATGACATTATACATTATACCCCTCATTCTCTTCTCAAGAAAGTAGCTCTCTCAGGAAGCACTGTCATCTTATTGTCATATAACAGGATCTGCTAAGTACATTCACATCATTTACCTCATCAGTTTTTCACAGTTGGTAGGGAAGGTATTGTATTGCTCCCTTTCACTGCACCCATGAAGATTAGTTGAGACACTCTAGGTCATACACACTTATTATAAGTGGCAAAGGCAAATCTGAGGGCCAAAACATCCAGGGTAACCAGGAGGTGACTTTTCTTTACAACCCTTTTCTTAAGTCAAATCTTGGGGTTAACTGAACACCGTTAAAGTACAGGGTGACTGTAATGTAATCTTGTATCATCATGGAGAGATACGTTTTGTTTTATGGGACAGGATATGAACACAAAGTCAAGAAATGATATTTATTTGCTTACAGGAACATCTGAACCTTTACACAAACTCTGTTAGCTAATGTCAGTTGGCCCGCCCCTCTTTCCTTTCTTTCATTATAGCCCTAAGAGCTTGGGGTCAGACCCTGACTAGAGATACGAGTAGAGATTAATGTGTCTGACTTTATTATATAGGCTCCCAAAAGGGGTCTGTGTTTGCTTAACACCGACTGCCTTTTAGAACCAATGGCAAGTCAGAAGGCATTTTTACCTAAAGTTAGTTTCCACTAGGCTTTTGGAAATTTGGGCATGAGTGACATCATTG
>RCUC01114753.1:0-11321 GCA_003697995.1 Taxidea taxus jeffersonii | reverse complement strand
TCATTAATGGGAATAGTCAAGTAAATTATAGAAAATTCATACACGAATTCATAAAAATTAATATGCATTGCTGAAAATGAATGAATCAGTGCTACAAGATATAATAAGTACGGATTTTAAAACTTAAGCTTTAGTGAAAGAAGCAAGGAACAAAATAACTACTTTGTAATTCTACTTATATAGTTTTAAAATAAAACCCATTTAGAATTTTGGAAGACAAGTTAATAGGTACTTTTCCCTGGCTTAGTGATTGAGAAGAAGCTTGAGAACACTTCTGGGCTGCTAATAATACTGTTTCCTATTTTGGGAGCTAAGTATATAGGTGAATTTGTTTTCTTAAAGAAGACTGACCTAAAAATTTATGATTCATATATTTTTCCATCATTATATTAAATTTCAAAACAAGATTAAAAATTAAAATGTAAAAGATTTATGGATTTGGAGATATTATGGTATTATCTTTCTTTTCTTTCTTGTTATATTCTAAAGGACAAAAAAAATTCAATCTTTAATTGTCCAAAATAAATAAGGTGCTCGATGTTGGTTTCAGGTTATTAACATTCTGTTAGCTTTCATTTAAAGCCATACTTGAGGGTGCCTGGGTGGCTCAGTGGGTTAAGCCTCTGCCTTTGGCTCAGGTCATGATCTGAGGTTCCTGGGATCAAGCTCCGCATCGGGCTCTCTGCTCAGCGGGTAGCCTGCTTCCCCCATTCTCTGCCTGCCTACATGTGATCTCTCTCTCTGTCAAACGAATAAATAAAATCTTTAAAAAAAATAAATAAAACCATACTTGATCAGGGACTAAGGGTGCTTGGGTGGCTTGATTGCTTAAGGTCCAACTCTTGATTTTGGCCCAGGTCCTGATCTTGGATTCATGAGCGGGAGCCCAGCATCACCGCAAAGCTCCACACACCGCAAAGAGTCTGTTGAGATTTTCCTCTCCCTCTCCCTCTGCCCCTCCCCCAAACTCTCTTTCACTTCCTCTTTCCAAAATAAATAAATCTTAAATAAAATAAAGACATACTTGATGGAAAGAACAGTTTTAGTAAACAACTCTAAAATTTTAGACCTTAGAATATTGATTTGGGAAATAAGTGGTCCTTGTTTTATACCACTATTCTTTCCCCATAAACTTACATTTCTTTTTCTGTGTGTGAACCAAAATGGGCACATTAATGTTTGGCAGTAAATTATGTTTAAGTGTAAAATGTCCAGCATACTTTGGACAGAATGATAGAAGAGAAAATAATTATTATTTTTTTAAAGATTTTATTTATTTATTTGACAGACAGAGATCACAAGTAGGCAGAGAGGCAGGCAGAGAGAGAGAAAGAGAGGAGAGAGGAGGAAGCAGGCTCCCTGTGGAGCAGAGAACCCCATATGGGGCTCCATCCCAGTGGGATCATGACTCAAGCTGAAGGCAGAGGCTTTAACCCACTGAGCCACCCAGGCGCCCCGAAAATAATTATTTTTAATTAATGATTTGTTTTCCTGATGATTGTGAATGTTCCCTTAAACCTATCCTACTTCTATATTCTCTGCTCAGTTGTGGAAATAGAAGTGCAAATCCCACTCGATCGATGATGATTACTAAAAATTAGTCCCTGGTAAGATCTTTTTTTTTTTTAAGACTTTATTTATTTGACAGACAGAGATCACAAGCAGGCAGAGAGGCTGCCAGAGAGAGAGCAGAGGAAGCAGGCTCCCCACTGAGAAGACAGCCCAATGTAGGGCTTGATCCCAAGACCCTTGGATCATTACCTGAGCCGAAGGCAGAGGTTTAACCCACTGAACCACCCAAGCATCCTCCCTGGTAAAATCTTTTCACTGCATTTGGAGAGTCTGCTTACATATTCACTTTATGTGTGTGTGTACTTATGTGTACATGTGCATATATGTGTGTGTGTAAGTGTTTATGTAAATCTTGATCTCATCAGAAAATAGAAATAGTATCAGAAAAAATGGTCCTTACTCAATGATGTTTTTTGCTTAGTGTCTGTAATTCTGTCCCTCTATTGTTATTCAATTTCTTGGCTAAAAGCCTGAAACTATAACTATTAGCATACATCATTTCTACTTTAGCTGATTTATAAACATATAATGACAAGAGAGCTAGAAAGGTTAAGATATTTATGAAATCATCCTGAAATATTCTGGAGAAAACATCTTTTGTGATGCATGCTTCAAAGTAATCATTAAATCCAAAAAATTAGCTTTTCTTTTTGCGATTAAAAGTAAGAGTCTATACAAATTAAAAACTGATAGTGTGGGTGGGTGTTGGACTTCCTTAGGTCATATTCTTTGGAAATAAGGATTAAACTCTGTTACAAAGAAATGTCAAAATTCCAAGATGAAAGAAATTGTAATCTATGACTAAGTCTCAGAGGATCACACTGAAGGATGGGGACTTCAAGAAGAGAAATATATGAAAATTACATCTGTAGGTGTTTTTACATATTGCCTAAACCACAGATGAAGCAATGGTCCTGACTAGGCGGAAAAGTGAAAGAAAAATTGGAAGCATGGTAGATAAAAATGTGACCTAGAAAACAGAGACTATGTTGACTATGTTTATGGTCTGATTCTGTTTTATTTGGTTTATGTGAAGTGGTTCAAAAATGTCTCTAATTGGAACATTCTTATTCTTAAGAGGGCATACTTTAGTGGCCTTTACCAACTGATTCTGTATAACAAGGCTATTTTGTCTACAGTTGGAGCTTAATTTGGCTAAGTTAAGTCATGGATTTCTTATTCTTGAAATATCTGGAATTCTAGTCAGGCATTGACTTTCAGAAGAATTTTTTTTTTTACTTTGTGTTTTATTAAAAATTATTTCAAAGTATATAACCATAGTCCCTATAAAGAGTAATGTGGTGATGTTTCCAACCCCAGGCAAATTATCTCCCCAACTTCCACAATGAATGAAGGGAATTAGGTATAATTAACCATAAAAAGAATAATTTCTGAAATCTTGTTTTGAAAGTACTTAGAGAGGTTAAGCTTAGTCGACTATGAGAACTATGTAGCATCATTTTACTCTACATTCTCAGAAGTTTTACTGATGAGGTCATATATTTCTAGAATTAAAATTGTGCAGGTAAATTCGTTCTAAATGATTCCTGCTCAATTATATCAATCTACATTAGTGAAATGCTCTGAAAGTTTTAGCAAATGTCCAGCAGCCACATGCCCAGGATCATTAATTTTAACTCAAAGATTTTCTAATATGGAGCCAAAGGATTTCAAAGAAATGAAAGGAAGATACGGAACCAAGACCTGAGTTATATCGGGACATTATAGATTACACAGGTTGCCATCAACACTGCTTAGAAAATACATATTACATTATTTAATTTTTTTATAATTTCTTCTCCCATCACCTCAGGAAGTGTGTGTGTGTGTGTGTGTGTGTGTGTGTGTGTGTGTGTGTGTTTGATGTACTGTGAGCTGAAACGCAAGGTCTTTTCTTCACAAAACATAATGAGACTAAGATTGTGCTTTTTTTTCTTTTTTTATAATTCCTCATGCTTTATAGGTGCTTGGAAAATAGTTGGATGACTGAATATAGCTATCAAAACTAAAAATGTGCACAACTGCTGAGGTTCAAAATGAAGAGAGTGAACATTAGGGGCTAAATTCAAATAAAAATAGAGGTCAGAGAATAATGCTTAGACACTAAGCTCAGGAAAAGAGAACTACTGCAAGTAAGTAGAATACTTAAAAAAAAAAAAAAACAGAGAAAAGTGGAGATACAGGAATTACCCCAGAACCATCTGTCCTCTTTTACTCATTTATTGGGGCCCTCTGGGTGGTATATAAAGCAAATGACCTTACTTTCAGGGCCAGAGACAAGGCAACTTGCTGGTATGAGGTATATAAGATACATTTTAGTGAATTGTCAAGAACTGTAAGTCTGGGCGCGTGGGTGGCTCAGTCCATAAAGGTCTGCCTTCAGCTCAGGTCATGGTTCCAGAGTCCTGGGATGGAGCCCCGCACCACACTCCCAGCTCCATGCGAAGTCTGCTTCTACATCTCCCACTCCCCCTGCCCATGTTCCCTCTCTGACTGTGTCTCTCTCTGTCAAATAAATAAATAAAATCTTTAAAAAGAAAAAAAAAACTGTAATTCCAAGAATGATTTAGGGACAAGTTTTAGAAACCATTTGAAGGACATAAAAGCACTTTTAAGAAGGTAAACATAAAAAAAAATAGGCACTTTTTATTAAGCTTTTAATGGTCAAAAGGACACCTTTATAAATTATCACTTTCTATTGTTTTCTTTGGAGTCAAATACAAATGAATTAAATATTTGAAAGAGTAGGAGATTAAAAAAATATACTTGATGTAATTAAAGAAAGAAAAAGAATAATCATGTATATCTTTTATAATGAAAATTAAATATCCCAGAATATCAAAGCCCATCTTCTGACCCCAAAGCTGTAAACAGAGCGCTGGGCATAAATGGAATTTGAGCTTGAAGAAATGTTCCTGGTAGTAAACAGGTAATTTTTGATCAAAAGGATATGAAATTCAATGAGTTAGAAATTGGAATGTAATATAAAAGGACTGGGTAAATACCTAAAATTGCTTAGAATTATGATATATTTTCCTACATCCAAGTAACATTTGTGAATTGATCATAAAGAGTCTTAGGAACAATAATGCTTCAGAGAGAATAGATCATATTTCGTATACGTAATGTATTTAAATGTCAGTTCATAAACCAGAAACAGCTATTTACAACTGAAGGCTCTAGAGTTCCCATTTAAAGCATACATTAATTTCTGGGGGAAAAAATGAAAGAAAAGAAGATGACAAGGGACCTATTTGAACTAGAGCAGTCACAGTGTAAATTTAACACTTTTCTCAGGTGGTGAAAAAGTACAAGTATGTTGATGGCATCACACAATGAAATTACTTCTAAGACTGGATATGAGTTCTCACACTCACTCATTTGGGTTCCATGACACTGAAATTTTCTTCCGACTTCATTTCCACATACAACCCCATACATTTCTTTTTTTTTCTTTGAATTTTTTTTATTCAAGTATAGTTTGCATACATTATTACATTAGTATCAGGTATACAAGAGAGTGATTCAACATCTCTACGCCTTGTGCTGTGCTCACCTCAAGTGCAGCTACCATCTGTCACCACGCAATGCTATTACAATATCAGTAACTATATTCCCCCTGCCGTGCATTTTATTCCTGTGATGTATTCATTACACTCCTTGAAGCCTTTATCTCCCATTCTCCTTCACCCATTTTTTTCCCACCCTCCCACCCCTTCCTTCTGGCAACTATCATTTTGTTCTCTGTATTTACAGGTCTGATTCTGCTTTTTGTTTATTTATCCATTTTTTGTTTGTTTTTAATTGATTGTAATTAATTGTAATTACATGTAATCCATGTAAATGTAATTGTAATTAATTGTTAACCCATTTTGTTTTTTTAATATCCTACATATGAGTGAAATATAATATCTGTCTTTCTCAGTCTGATTTATTTCACTTAGCATAGTAAGTGCTCTAGTTCCATCCATGTTGTCACAAATGACAAGATCTCATCCTTTTCTATGGCTGTGCACTATTCCTGTGTGTGTGTGTGTGTGTGTATACCACATCTTTATCCATTCATTATCAATGGACACTTGGATTACTTCTATATATTGGCTATTATAAATAGTGTTGCAAAAAATATAGAGGTGCATCTATCTTTTAAAATTAATGTCTTTGGTTTCTTTGGGTAAATACCCAGTAGTTGAAATTATTGGATCACATGGTATTTCTATTTTTAGTTTCTTGAGAAGCCCTCGTATTGTTTTCAACAGTAGCTGCACCAATTTACATTCCCATCAACAGTGCACAATAGTTCCTTTGTCTCCACATCCTCACCAACACTTGCTGTTTCTTGTCTTTTTGATTTTGGATATTCTGATAAATATAAAATGCTATCGCATTGAGGTTCTGATATGCATTTTCCTGATTAGTGATGTTGAACATCTTTTCATATGTCCGTTGGCTATCTTTATGTCATCTTTGGAAAATGTCTATTCAAGTTCTCTGTCCATTGTATAAAATATTTGTTTATTTATTTTGGAGGGGTGCATTGGGAGAGAGAATCCTCAAGCAGGTTCCCCAGTGAGCATGAAGCCCAGCAGAGGGCTTGATCCTAGGACCCGGGATCTTGACCTGAGCCAAAATTAAGAGCTGGTTGCTTAACCAACTGAGCCATCCAGGTGTCCCTCTCTGTCCATTTAATTGGATTGAGTGGTTTGTTTTTGTATTTTTTTTTATGTTGAGTTGTATGAGTTCTTTATATCTTTATATATATATATATATGTATATATACATATATATATAAGTTCTTTATATATTTTATATATTTTGGATATTAACTTTTTACCAGTTATGTCATTTGCAAATATCTTCTCCCATCCAGTAGGTTACCTTTCTGTTTTACTGATAGTTTTCTTCACTGTGTACACACCTTTTAGTTTGGTGTAATTGTTTATTTTTCTTTTGTTTCCTTTGCCTTGGGTGACATATCTAGAAAAATGTTGCTGTGCCTGGTGGCAAATTACTGCCTGTGCTTTCCTATAGGATTTTTAAAATTTCAGGTTTCACGTTTAGATCTTTAATTTGTTTTGAGTTTATTTTTGCATATGGTGTTAGAAATTGCTCCAATTTCATTCTTTTGCATGAAGCTGTCCAGTTTTTCCAATGCTAATTATTGAAAAGACTCTTTCCTCAGGTATATTCTCATCTATTTGTCATAGATAAATTGACCGTATATGTATGGGTTTATTTCTGGGCTCTGTATTGTGTTCTGGTTATCTATGTGTCTGTTTTTATGCCAGTACATGACAGTTTTGATTACTACAGCTTTGTAGTGTATCTTGAAATGTGGAATGGTGGTACCTCCAGCTTTGTTCTTCCCAAGATTGCTTTGGTTATTCAGGGTCTTTGGTGACAACCCCATCAGTTTTTGAATATTACTTCTTTTTTTTTTTAAGATTTTATGTATTATTTGACAGAGAGAGACACAGCAAGAGAGGGAACACAGGCAGGAAGAGTGGGAGAGTGAGAAGCAGGCTTCTTTCTGCGCAGGGAGCCCAATGCAGGGCTTGATCCCAGGACCCCGGGACCATGACCTAAGCCAAAGGCAAACGCTTGGCAACTGAGCCACCCAGGCACCCTGAATATTACTTCTTATCTAAACTTTCACATCTTGAAATGCCTCCTAACATTTCATTATATATGCCAATAATTATTTAATTTCTCATTTAATTTTCCTTTGTGTAAAGATTTTATTCACTAACATTTTGCTGTATTCTAACTTAACTACATTGAATCAAATGGCTTGGCCTTTGACATGTCCTGTGATATTTGTTGATATTCACTGTATGATTAATATAAAGATGATTTTTACAAATATCCTATGTTCTAAATAAGTGTTAGTTGAAGTTCATTAATTATGCTATTTAAAACCTTTAGTCTTTTTTTTAAATGATTTTATTTATTTATTTATTTGACAGAGTGAGGGAGAGAGCACAAGTAGGCAGAGATGCAGGCAGAGGGAGAAGCAGGCTCCCCACTGAACAGAGAGCCCAACACAGCTCTCAGTTCCCAGGACTCCGGGATCATAACCTGAGCGGAAGACAGCCGCTTAACCAGCTGAGCCACCCAGGTATCCTAAAACGAAACGTTTTGTCTTAAGAAATTCCTCACTTGCAATGTCTAAGGAACCAAGTTACACATACTACCTTTAGGAAGATGAATTTATAAACAATAAAAGAGTACATTGATTTTAATATTAGCTTTCTAGCACAATGCGCCAAATTACCATACATGCAGTGGCTTACAGGAACACTCATAGTTTAGCTCACAGTTTCAGAGGTTAAAGTCTTGAAGAGCATGGCTGTCTTCTCTATTCAGCGTAATGAAAGAATGAAATCCTGAAAGTTCTGTGGAAAATCTCTCTTCTGCTTAATTCTGTTTGTTGGCTAAATACATTTCCTTGTAGCTATAAAACCAAAGTCCCCGTTTCTAGACTCTTGGCTGGTGGCTTCTCCTATTTCTAGAACCCATGTGAGTTCATTACAATGTGCACCTCCCCTGCCATCTTCAATCTGCTAAATCTTTCAAATATCTGACTTCTTTAATACCAGCTAGAGTAAAATCTCTGCTTTAATGAGGTCTTGTGATTTAATTAGGCACACCTGGGTATTTCCCTTTATCAGTGTCCACTGTGCCATACAATATAACCTAATCATAAGAGTATGGTTCATCATTATCATATTCTAAAGGATTATGCACAGTATATATATCAGATGGGAAGAAAATTTGAGAGTTATTTTAACACACAAATATTATAGCACCATCATAAGAGACAATGGTTCAATAATCTGTTGATTTAGTTTTGTTTTATGTTTGAGCTCATATCTTTAATGTGTGATTGTAAGGATTATTCTGGCTTCAAAGTGAGCTTTAAATTTTCCCTTTATGCTCTGCAACACTTTCTAGAGTATATATATTCCATAAACATTTGAACTGACTCCATTCATAAATGCGTCTAGGGCTGAAACTTTCTTCAAAGTAAATTTTTATCAGAATAAAAATTTTTTTTGATCTTTGGGTATTTGTCCAAGTTCACATTTCTATTTAAAAATGTACTTTATCTTAACTTTTAATACTTTAACTTAAAGGTGCATACAAGACTGTTTTAGGTAAATAAAATTTATTATATACATGTACAGAATCCTATTTACCCATAAAAAAAGAAAAATCTGAAATATGCTACACCATGAATGAACTTTGAGGACATGATGCTAAAGTAAATAAGCCATTCATAGAAAGACAAGTACTGTATGATTCCACTTACATGTGATATCTAAAATAGTCAAATTTGTATAATTGATTCAAATCTGTATACTTTTTATTTCATTTTGTGTCCTATTTCACAAGGTAGGATTCAGTGAGTGCAAAACACTCATTTTTGGAAAACTAGACAAGGAAATCTGGTTATTTTGGTGACACACAACATTTTAAGATGATAACTAGAATTATGATTGCTAACATTATACCAGGATATATCTTTTTGTTCATTTGTTTTGGTTATCCTGACTAGAGTTTCTTAGAAATCTTTTTTTTAAAAAACTTTTATCAGTTTTTATAAAAATGTTTCCAAACAATCACCCTTGATCTTCCTGTTTTCAATTTTGTTGATTTCTAACGTATTTTTTTTGTTTAAGCCTAAATTTTTCTACTTTCCCTCTTTTTCATGTTAGCTTAGATTATTTAACTTTGATCTTTCTTTTTTTATAATATATTCACTGAATGCTGTAAATTTCTGTCAAGCACTTTGCTGCATCGCACAAATTTTGATAAGTTGTATTTTTAGTTTCATTAGTTTACAATATCTTTTGGTTTCTCTTGGAATATCTGGTTTCTCATGAAAAGAAAGTATCAATCTTTGGCCTACTTGATTCTTCAAACTTGATCCAATAACATTTTACCTAGGAGTAATACCTGGACATCACTCCTTTGTGGTGAAATTCTTACCAAGATATTAATGTTGATAAAGTATTTATTTTGTTATTTTATTTGAACACAAACTACAAATAGATTCATCTTGAGATTTCCACTTTTATAATATTTATGATAAGAAATATAAAGAAAGATGAACACTGATTTTATTTTGGATGTGAAATTATATTCATGTGGAAGACAGATTAATGGATCTACAGAGCATAATTCTAACTGAAATAAGCCAGTCTGAGAAACACAAATACCATATGATGTTACTCATGTGGAATTTAAGAAGCAAAAGAAATGAACAAAGGAAATGAAAAAACAAAAACAGAGAGAGAGAGACAAACCAAAACAACAGACTCTTATATGTGGAGAACAAACGGATGGTTACCAGAGAGGAGGTGGATGGGGAGATGGGTGAAATAGGTGAAGAGAATTAAGAGTACACTTATCATGATGAGTACTGAGTAATATATGGAGCTGTTGAATCACTATATGGTACACCTGAAACCAATATAAAACTGTGTATTAGCTATAATGGAATTAAAATTTAAAATTACTAAAAAAAGGAAAATCAAACAAACAAACATGTCTTCATACACTTTGTTGTATTTAAATTTTTGCCTGATGTTATTTTTATAAGTAAAATATTTCATAAAATAATCAAAAAAAATATGTGTACTTAAATTTGTGGCTATGTAATTATTTAGATATAAAATAAAATTGCCTGCTTTTTATGTAAGCTCACAAAGATAGATATTTTATATTTTTCCCAGTTTTCTAGCTTCAAGATTTTGTTGACATCTTTTATTTTGGAGTTTTATTTGTAAACATATATAAATTAATTATAGGCCATATATATATAAAAATCTTTCAATATTCTCTGACAGCCCTTTTATACTATCTTCATTTTAAAAAGAAAAATTCAACTGACTAGAATTTGTAACGAAGACATGTTTTTTTCATGAAGTTTATGTGGATGATATATTTTCCAAGATTTTACATATCTAAGGAGTATCTTTTGATTACCTTCACACATGAATAACAAAACAGTTGTATTTTGAATTCTTATACTATAAACTCTCCCTCTCAAAACAATATAGCAATTTCCCTTCTGCCCTTCAACATTTTGAGTGACAGATGATAAACCCAACATATTTTTCCTTTTTTCCACAAAAAATTAATTTGCGCCTTTGGAAAATTTGGATTTTTTGGTATTATTTAAATGTGTTTATTTTATCCAAATTAATAGAAGTGTTTTCTCTTGATATTAATCTTGATCTTAATGAGTCAATAGTTTAGCAAATTAAGTCTTTATCACATTTTATTGTCTATATATTTAGTTTCTTTTTCAGAAAAATCAAGCATTTTCTTCTCAGTCTTAATGCATATCAATTTCTCCTTTATGATTTTATCTCCAACCTTTTCTTCCCTGAGAGATGTCCTTTCCTCTGTTTTAATATTTGCTATGTAGAATACACTCTATGATATCTAATATATATTATTTTATATGTACTATGTCATATTTATAAATTCTGTACTGTTTATTTTTTTAATTTTTTTTTTTTATTTGAGAGAGAGAGAGAGAGCATGAGCAGGGGATGGGGCAGATGGAGAGAGAGAATCTCAAACAGACTCCCTGCTGAACATGGAGCCTGATGCAGGGCTCAATCTCAAGACCCTGAGATTATGACCTCAGCTGAAATCAAGAGTCATAACACTAACAGACTGAGCCACCCAGATCCCTTCTTTATTTTTTTATTTTAATGTCTATCCTTTACTTTTTT
>ML098561.1:0-13854 GCA_003697995.1 Taxidea taxus jeffersonii | reverse complement strand
CTTCCATCTTACTGTCCTGAGCTCAGTAATATGGCCAACAAGCTGCAGAGGATTGTGGGAATTGAGGGAAATTAGTACTTAATGAGTATCTGGAGTGTTCAGCTTCTATCACAGAAATGGGTAGTGGGGAAATAAGTTGAGAAAGGGCAGCCAGTCTACATTGTATGTCATAGTGTGTTACTCAGTGTCTTTAACAAAAAAATCCTTCTTCTTTTTTTTTTTTTCCACTGCAGGTGTTTCTTTTTGTCCACCCGAGTCAGTTTCTTTTGTTTTCCATGGGAGAACCCTGTGTGATAATCCAAAACTTGGTATCTAATAAAGTAAAATGTGGAGTGAGACAGGAATTAAAGATGATTCTAAAAGTTTGGTTGACTTAGAGGATGGTGCCTCTAGTGATTAAAATAAGAAAAACTCTTACTAAGGAGTGGGTGGCTTATTGTATTACGCTATTTACTTCATCCTCAACTTTAAAGAAGTAAAGTGTGTTGACACAGTTGAATCACTCATTGGCAAAATGTGGGAAAGATATTTTTGAAGAGGGAAAAGGGGAGGGCAGCTCACTTTGCCTGTTCCTGGTGCCATAGTTACCTCTTCTACTTTTTTGTTAGCTTTTCCTGGGACATTTATAAGACATTTTGAATTTTCAGTATTATTATAGTTGCTTTGAGAACGGGGCTCCAGCTTGTCTGTGCATAGGCTTTGTTCTGTAAGTGATGGAATTAGTTGTTCATTAAGGCAGTAAATGAGGTTGATTAAGTAGTGAGGTAGTGAATCAGTTATAAGTTCATAAAAACACAACCCCCTATTTATTGATTTTCCGTTTATTGCCTTTCTCTTAGGGAGAAGATTTATCGAAAATTGGCAGTAAGAAAACTCTCTCTTGAGGTCATTATCAAATGCCAGTGTCTTCACACTGCTGGGTACTCTTTTCTACTACAGTGCCTTTGCAGATGAATTCTCTGTGCCTGACCAACTTCTGTTTCTCCTTTAAAATACTCACTGGTGTTTTCTGGTGTTTCTGGAAATTGGTGTTTCCAGAAAGTTTCCCCCTGCTCTCTTTAGAGGAGAAGCCTCAGGTTTTATTTATCTCTTTATTCCATGGTCCTAGGACAGAGCCAAGCATATTTTAATTTCTCAGTGCATGCTTGTTGAATTAACAGAATGAGTCAGTATTAGAGAACTTATAGCTAATTGAATATTAGTCTTGATTGATGGGAAGAAGAGACTGCATATTGAAAAAACAGAGAGAGAGAGAGACCTAAGCCATTCTTAGGGTATGAGAGGCCCAGGGGAGGGGAGTAAGGAGCCATAGGAGTACAGACAATGTCTTTATTCAGCTCAGATTGCCTTGGATATAGGAGTATTAGGAGTACTGGGGACTTTCCCTGGCAGTGTGTTGGAGTTTTGCTTTTGTTTTTGTTTTGCTTGTTTTTGTTGTTGTTTCTCCTTTTTTCCCACTTGTCTACAGCTCTAGAACATTTTTATCCTTGCCACCCTACCCAATTATCCAGATCCCCATAGAGCTTACTTCCCCAGCATGACAGAGTTTCCCAAAGCATGGTTCCAACTTTTTATACCCTTAATGTTGAGAAGCCTCTACTTTTCCTTCTTTCTCTCTTCAATTTTAACAGTTCTGGAAAGAAATTATGATGATTGTCTCTACTATACTCTAATCTTCTAAGCTGTCAGACCATGGAAGTACAAGATGTATTCCATACATCTTATGTTTCTATGTTTCTTCAGAAGAAAAAGGCTGTTGAGTAGTTTAGAGTCACAGACCTGGTTTATGATTAAGGTGGCTCAGTCAGCACATGCACATACTTTGGACTTTGGACTTTGGATCTAGTCATTCACTACTGTAACCTACTGAAACATACTAAAAGAAAGCTAATTTTTCCAGGCTCCTGAAAGATTCTGAACTTCTTTGTCTTCTCTGAGATTCTTTCCCTTCCCACCATCCCATCCTCAACCTTTTCCTGCTCATTTGACTTTTTTGTTGGCTGCCATAGGGGCTCTGAAGCATTTCAGCTTTCTAATACATGTTTTCCTAGCTTGGACTAGTTGCCCTTCTTTGCAGCTCTATTTCAATGTTTGAGATGATTGTCTACACTGTGATTTTTATTTATTCATTTATTTTTTACACTGTGATTTTTAAATTTGAAACATTCTCTTGTGTTCCTAGAATTAAGTAGTATTTGGAAATCTGACAAACAAAGTTTCCTCTTCCTATCAAAAGGAGGAAGAAATCTTTCCTCTCATGTTCTTGTGTCTTTATTATGCAAAAGGGAAGTCAAAGCTTTACTTCCTCTGCCTGTTAGCCCTTTCCCTGTTTGGTGAGGGGAGTAGGTTGGTGATCTGTAGCTGAACCGGAGCTACCCTACTGATGAGAAAATGAAGGTCAAACTCAACCTTCTAATTTTAGAATAAAAATCAATTTGCCTTTTACATTTCCAAAGATACTTTGTCATTTATTTCAAAATTGACGTGTTATGTAGTACTTAGCCTAAATTGAGCCAACCCATTGAAGTATTTTGTGATAATCATGCTACCTGGAGCACCAGAATTGCTACTGGATCTTGGTAAAATGGCCGCTTGTCTTTCCTTGGGGGTTGTGAAAATATAAAAAGAAAATCATTATAGCTGAGAAAATCTTATTCTGCCTTACAATTCAGAAAACAGTGCTGTTAGTTTCTATGGGAGCATTTCCCAGGGATATTCTTAATTATTGATGGCTAAGTTCTCATTACCTAATGGAGATTGATACTTAAAGGGAAACAAGAGGGAACTGTTATTTGTTCATTGGTAATGCACATTGTCTTCTCCACATCCATGGATGAAGACACTGACTTGGCGGAAAAGAGCGATCAGAGTATGGAAAGAAGTAAGGGAGGGGTGAAGGAGAGGAGAGTATAAACTGACTGCAAATCTGGAAGCCTAGTTTTAGTTAGGGCTTAACAGTACTTATCTCTTCCATGTATAAGTATATAAGAGGGAGAAAAATCATTGTGACAAAAACATCCCTACCCTTCCTTATGAGAGAACCCCCCTGTTCTGCTGGACTCCTTGGTTCATTTGAGTATGGAAAAGTGGCCGAGCACTGAGTATGAGGGCACAGGTTGAAGAACCCTGACTTGTTTCCGTAATAGACTGAGGAGATTTTGGGGTGGAGGGTGTGAAGTGGGAATCTTTCAGAGACAAAGTGTGGAAGAGAGTGGAATTGGATGGAAAACAACACAAGTTCTTGTGATGATATGGGCTAGGGGAATTCTATAGGCTGAAGTGGACATTCACAAATCCTTGGTAGTCAGTTATCCAAAGGTCTTGAAAAATGAGGATGTCTAATGCTGAATTTGAAGTTGTTTGTACTATTGTGATATAACCCCCCTTTTCTAGAGAATTCTTTGTATAAGTCAGCTTTGGCTGAAACAACATTGTACAAAAAAACAAAAACAAAAAACCAGCCAAATCTCAGTGGCTTACAAAAAATCAACATTTATTTTTTGTTCATGGGTGTGTGGGGTTGGCTGTAGTAGCTGTGCTCCTGGCCATGGGTCAAGTTCAGGTCTGCTCCTGAAGCTTTCATTTTGGGGGCCAGCAACTTTTAACCTTCAGAAAAGCCATCTATGTGCATGGACACCACACATACATACTGTTTTGAGGTGAGGTTTGTTAATAAAATAAAGGGAACACATGAATTGCAAATTGGGTTGCCACAGTCACAGTGTGAATCAGGATGACGCAACACCGGGAGATCCATTAGCCTTTTTTTTTTTTTTTTAAATTTATTTGTCAGAGAGGGAGAGCACAAGTAGGGGGAGCAGCAGGCAGAGGGAGAAGCAGGCTCCCCACGGAGCAAAGAGCCCAATGCAGGACTTGATCCCTGGACCTTGGGATGATGACCTGAGCTGAAGGCAGCCACTTAACGACTGAGCCATCCAGGCACACCAACACTGGGAGATCCTTAACAGAGATCATTAAGTATGAGAAGGACTCAAAGCCAGGTACATGAATATGGTAATTTCCTCATCCCCACCCTATAATTGGCAGAAATCTTGTACATGGAGGAGGGTTGGTCTTTCACAATCCATACAGAGTATTCACATCAACCCTTTCTCTTCTTGAGGGGCAAGAAACTCTAGGCTCACATCTGTGCTATATATGTGAGTTCTGAGACCAGGAAAATTATTCATTCTGATCTTCCTGTAGACAACCAATCCACATTCTCAAGCCCATCTCATTTTACACAATCATTTTTTCCCCAAATAAAAATCACCTGATTGGCTCTTACATAATCACTTCTACTCAAGCACTTAGATGAGTCAATTCCTTAACCAGCCTTTTATTGTCACCTCTGCCTCCATAAAAATATCTGGCAAAGAAAAGGGAAAGACTTTTTGGCTAAAGGCTGTGTTAGCTTTTGGGTCTGAAAGTTAGGTTCTCATTTTTTCCAGCTTCTCTTACAGACTTCACTAGGGGACTCAAAACCAAAACCAAAACCAAAACCAAAGCAAACCCCAGGCTCATTCTATGGCTCAGCTCCTTACCACCTTTTGGCTCCTTTGAAGATGAAAGTAGTTCTTTTTTGGATTTAAAGATTTGGAAGTTGTCTGGCTTTAATAAGTGGACCATCCATGTTGTCACTTTTAGAAAAGTCACCCACACTAATTATTTCTTTTCCCCCAGTGGGAACTTATTTTCTGTTAGAGTTCCTTTTTCTTTTTTTGCAGAAGAATCATTTGCCTTGAGTTGATAAAGAAGAAAAGGAAAGGGCCGATACTCTTTTGCTTTGCAATGAGGTAGAGACAAAGAGAATTTAGTAAACTATTCTTTTTTTTCCATTTTATTATATTTCTTTTCAGTGTTCCAAAATTTGTTGTTTATGCACCACACCCAGTGCTCCATGCAACACGTGCCCTCCTTAATACCCAACCACCAGGCTCACCTAACCCCTTAGCCCCTTCCCCTTTGAAACCCTATTCTTAAAGGAAGTACAGAACAGGTGAAAGGAAATAGATTAACCCATCAAGTTGTCACATCACTTCCAACCCAAGGCTCTTTCTGTGCAGCTCGGCTCCACATGGCCTCCTTATGTGATCCATTTCCTGCTCAATGAAATGTTTCTTAAGGAGAAAAGAGGATGGGGAAAGCAATTTCACTCTTTTTCACCATTCCTGACCCATTTTCCTATGCCTGGCTGTTGGCTCTTCAGAGAGTGATGGCTCACTATAAGAGTGGGCTTCTGTCCCCTGTGTTGTCATTCTTCCAGAGGACATTTGTGTGTGTGAAGGAAGGAACCTGGTACCAGGTTCTCGTCACTTAGAAGTGAATTAACGAGCTGAGAAAATTACTACCAGCAACCAGTTTGCTTTTGAGCCCGAGGGTTCCTTATTCATGTGAGCATAGAATGTCAGAGCCCCAAGATACTTAGAGGTCATCTCTTTGAAACACCTTGTTTTACAGATAGAGTTCCAAAGAAGTTGAAGGCTCTCCCAAGGTCAGACAACTAGTTATTGGGAGTACTGGGACTAGAGCCCAGTTGTCTTAATTCTATTCTTTCCATTATATTTGATTTAGTTCCAGAATCTAGATTATAATTAAAGGCACAGACGTATTCAAGTTAATCATTAACCTCTAAAGTGGCAGATTGAGTTTTAATAGAGAGAACACTAAAATTCTCGGTAGGGATAATAAGGGGGCAATTGGGGAAGAATAAAACTGCTCAAGAATAAAACAGCTTCCCAGCTTCTTGCTTATGGTGGAAGTCTATCTAACAAGAAAGTTTGTTTCAAGGCATGCAAACTTTAAGGGGTTTGACAGAAAAGGAGGGAATGATTGTCAAAGCTAACCTGATTGTCTGTGTCATTCTGGGAGATTCCAGGACAAAGAAACGCAATGTCATTAACAAAGGAAACTGGGATTGGAAAGGACTCAGTGTTTTTCCACTTAAAACATTTCCTTTCCTCTTCCCAGGTTTAGAAAATATGATTTGGGAGGTGGAAATTTCTTGCAAAACAACACAGACTCTTTGCTCTATCCCTGTAACAATGATGCTATATTTAAAGAACTCTAATCTTCAAAAAGGACATAGTACCTTGCAGATATTTTTGAGTTGCTTGATCACTTTTTCCTGGCAAGATCCCGTACACAGCTCAGCTCTGCAAGGACTTCTAATTCTTCTCCATCCTCCCCCCCCTCCCTATTTCCTCACTGCAACCTTTTCTTCATAGCCAGTCTGGGAAATGTGATGTTGGTCATTTTCCCCACAACTTCCTTCAAAGTAGGGATAGTGGTTAAGGAAAAAAAAAAATCCGTTGTGGGTTAGGGTCATGGAGGAGGAGTGGGGAGGAATGGAAATATTGATTATTTGGGCTTAAATTTTCTCCCAAATAGGGAAAACTTGACCCTGCCAAATTGAAGAAACTAAAGTTGAGTGGTCGGACTGGAGGAAGGGAGGGAAGTAGTGTTAGTTGTCACATATAAATCTAGAGACAGAGGCAGGAGTCCAGCATTTTAGGTGTTATTGGAAGAAATATGCCCTTCTTTTCTTGAGTGTGTGTGTGTATATGTGTTGTTGTTTTCTTTTTTCCCCAAGACGCAGAGCATACAGTGCCTCAATAGAGATCATACCTGGAGGCTCCCTTCTTCCCACACCTGTGCCTTCCACACTTCCCACCCTCCCTCTTTCTTTTGCTTTCTTCTTTAGAAAGAAAGAAGGATCTCTTAAGCTCTAAGATTGCTAAGCGTGTGTTTTTAATGTTTATAAGTCCTTTTATTTTAAATATTTCATTTAAAATTTTAGTAATGTATATTTTTTATTAACATATAATGTATTATTAGCCGCAGGGATACAGGTCTGTGAATCATCAGGCTTACACACTTCACAGCACTCACCATATAGCACATACCTTCCCCAATGTTCATAACCACCCTCCCCCTCCCGCCCCTGGCAACCCTCAGGTTTTTTTTTTTTTTTAATTTAATTTCTTTTCAGTGTAACAGAATTCATTGTTTATGCACCACACCCAGTGCTCCATGCAATACATGCCCTCCATAATACCCACCACCATATATATACACACACAATGGAATACTATGCAGCCATCAAAAGAAATGAAATCTTGCTATTTGAGACAACATGGATGGAACTAGAGGGTATTATGCTTAGGAAAGTAAGTCAATCAGAGAAAGACAATGATCATATGATCCCCATGATATGAGGAAGTTGAGAGGCAATGTGGGGGTTAGGGGGGTAAGAAAGGAATAAATAAAATTTTAATAATATTAACTATTAATACTAGTTACCTTTTAAAAGAGATTTTATTTATTTATTTATCTGAGAGAAAGAGAGACACATGACTTGGGGGAGGGGCAGAGGGAGAGAATCTCAAGCAGACTCCCAGGGCTGAGCACAGAGCTCAAATGGAAGCCCAATCTCACGACCCTGAGATCATGACCTAAGCTGAAACCAAGGATTGGATGCTTAACCAACTGAGCCACCCAAGTGCCCCATTATAAGTTGTCTTTATTAAGCACGTTTCTAAGGTCCATTTTACAGATGAGGAAATGGAGGTTACTGAGGTTCAATAACTTATTTATGTTTCTGTCAAAGAGGCAGTAATTGGGAGAACCGAGATTTGAACATGGTTTTGTGAACTGAAGGTCTGTTTTCTAGACTTTATTATACCATCAGCAGCTTCCTTCCCTGCATCCTCCACCCCATAACCTCTGCTGAATCCCTAGAACTCAAATCTCTGCCTCATGTATGATTTCCACACTTAGCATCAAAGTTTTTAGCAGAGAATCACCTGTTGGGAAGTATTTATCTCTGATGATAAAGCTGGTCCTGCGCCCCTGGTGGTGTGTGTATGTTAAGGGTTTGCAGTACAAAGGAGGAGATGCCTTGGTCAGCTGGAGTATAAGATTCCAGAAGGTTCTTTAGAGAAAAACATGGAAGACATGAATTTATTCAATTTATGCCTTAGACAGCTATTACTGGTGAGTCTGTAGCTTTCAGAAAAGACAGGACTCCACTTGAAAGGAAAACCACACAAACAGTCCTTTCCATTTTACTTCCAAGGGCTTGTTAAGTGAATTTTGTTTTAAAATACCTTGTTTATCAAATGGAGAAGACTCTACGTGTTAAGGGGCTTTGGATCAACAGCTCTGAAGGCAGCTCAGTCTTGTATTTATTTTCATCAAAGGAATAAAATACTTTAAGCTAAAGCACTTAATCCCCACTTGCCCTCCCTCCCCCCACCACTCCTTTCTTCTTTCCCAGCCCCACCACCTGAATATTTCTGCTCTGGTTGTGCAGAGCACTGAGAGAGACTTGGCAGACATGTTGAAGTGTTCTGTTGTGCAAAAGTTCTGCTTGATTGGCAAAATGGATCTTTTCTCAGTGAAAAGAGAAGCGCTTGAAGACAGAAACACACCTTGTCTGTTCCCTCAGTGATGGTTTTCTCTGCCTTTGGGCAGTGGTTGTGATTCTGCCTAGGGGTCCCCCCACTCCTCCAGCGTGGCACAAGTCCTGTGGTTGAACTCCAGGTCCCTGCCACCCTCATCCAATTAGCTGCAGGAGTTTGCTTGCTCAGTGCTGAGGTTTGGAAAGGCTCGTCAGGAGGGCTATTGGCAGTGGTTGATATAAAGGAAAGAGAATAGAGACAACTCATCAAGTTTAATTTTATTCCAGACTTTAGATGGAATTCCACAACTGAATTCCGGAGGTGAGAAGGCCAGAGTTGGCTCCCATGCCTGCTGGTGTTTGCGGAAAGAATGTTAATTAGGACAGCAATGTGAAAATGACTGCTGAGCAATTTGACTGACTTTAGTTGGAATATTAATTAATGATATAAACACTATATCACTTGTCTTTTAGTTTTAAATATTTAAATACTTATTTCTAACTTTATAATTTCATATTCTTGTCTTAAATATGGCTCCCAAATTGCATAGGCTTGGGGCCATGCAGAACTGTGCTATGCCCATAGTTGTTGGAATCATGTATATTTAGTGACTTTGAGTAATGAACCAGTCAATTATAAGTTGAGCTCTGGTGGGAAATATACCTCCTTCCTTCAGGGGTCTGCAAGTCATGACAAGAGGTTATATATCACTTTGGGGCATACTTTGATGAAGAGGATCATCTACTGAGACAGCCAATAGTAAATACTTGGGGAAGAGAATACAATCTATGTAGTTGCCCCCCATTTTCTTCATATATGGAAATGCATTCACCGTTCCAAAAATAGATAACCCCAAAGTCACATTCAATCATGTCATTGGCTCAAAGTCCGGGATTTCATGATCATGTTTATTCAGTTCTAGATGTGAGTCTTCATTGGGAAAATTATAATCGAAACCAAATGCCAAATAAGAAATAAATAAACAACTCTAAACCACCACAATGGAAAGATGATTTATCTGCTTATTCCTCTTCCCCCAGCATATTTTGATAGAACAGGGACAGGATAGCTTCAATAAACATTCTCATTTGGAGGGAAAAATACGTGGCAACCAGCAGTCACTGGTTCCTAGCAATTCTAAAACATTGCTGGATATACATTTTGAGGATGCTTACTCTGCGGGTAGGGAATATTCCCTGTGTTTTTTTTCCCCTCACCCTCCTTTTTATTTCCTGATCAATCATGCTAAGCATTTATCAATCTTATTGAACTTATCAAGGAAGCAGCTTTTAGATTCATTGATTTTCTCTTTTTTTGTGTGCATTCTATTTCATTGATTTCCATGTTTTGTTATTTCCCTTCTTTGCTTAATTTGGATTTAATATGCTCTTCTTCTAGTTTCCTATGGTTAAGTTAGATTCATTGACTTTAGACTAGTTATCTTTTCTAATATAAGCATCTCATGCTATAAATTTTCCTCTAAGAACTGTTTTAACTGTATCCCTGAAATTTTGATAAACTGTGTTTTTATTTTCATTCAGTTCTAAATATTCCAATTTTCCTTGTGTTTTCTTCTTTCTCTCATGGTTCTTTAGAAGTGTGTTGATTTATTTCCAAATATTTGGGGATTTTCCGGTTATCTTTTTGTTATTGGATTTTAGTTCAGTTCTGTTGGGGCCAGATAACCTCCTCTATATGGTTTCATTCTTTTAATTTATTGAGATTTGTTTCTGGCCCTATATGGAGTTTCTCATGGTGATGTTCCCCTGTGCATTTGAGACAAATGTGTATTTTACTGTCCTTGGCTTGAGTTTTTATAAATTGTAATTAGGTTAAGTTGGTTTATAGTGTTCAATCTTCTGCATACCTACGGATTTTTTTGTTGTTGTTTTATGAATCACAGAGAGAGCAGTATGGATCCAGTATAATTATTCATATATTTTAATCTCTGTTATTTAGTAGATTAGAAATGGGTACATTTAGGATTTTTATGTTCTCTTTTCATCCTCATAAAAAGTTCCTCTTTATCCTGGTTTATTGCTTGTTCTGGAGTTGGCTTTGTCTGGTATTGATATAACCATCCCAGCATCTGCATGGCATATATTTTTCATCCTTTTACCTTTAAACTATCTATATCTTTGTATTTAAAGTGGATATCTTTTATACAGCAATATCGCTGGATCTTGATTTTTTCTTTTAACCTCATTTAGTGATCTGGTTGGATTTAAATTTAATATTTGCTATTTGTTTTCTATTTGTTCCACCCATTCTTTGTTCCCTGTGACCTCTTTTCCTATTTTTGATGTATTGACTGAGCATTTTCTCTGCTTCCATTTTATCTCTACTACTGGCTTATTAGGTATTCCTTTTAGTTTTAATTTTTAGTGATTGCTCTAGGATTTACAATATACATCTTTAACTCATTCCAATCTCCCTTAAAAAATATTATGGTAGTTTATGTGACAAATCTTATGCTAGTATACGTCTAGATTTTCCCATCTATCTTTTGTGTTATATTTTACTTCTACTTATCTCATGAAACTTACAATTTATTATCACTATTTTTGCTTTAAAAACCCAATTTTTTTAAAGTCTTAAAATGAGAAAATTTTTTTATATTTATGGAGTTTTTCTTGTTTGATATTTCATTTGCATTGTCCATTTTTGTTCATTTGTGCTTGTTTTCAAGAGATCCAAACCTTAGACACATTGCCATCTTGACTTCTGTCCCTAAGTTGTTTATTAACCTATTTTTATGTGCAGCCCATATGGTCTCTGGGATGATGAGTTAATATGATATTCTTGTTGTTTGAAGTAATAATTCCTTTTATTTTCCCTCAAATGCTAATATTTAAAAATGTATGTGTGTGTGATTTGGGATGAATGACTGTTCTAAACTTAGGTACCGATTTTTAAACTGAGAATTTGAAGGACAGTCTTTGTTGCCAAAGCTATTACAGAAAGACCACAGACATTGCTTATTTGCCCTTTATGATATAGTCTCATTTGGAAGTGTTGGCTAACTGTATAGGCTTTTATTTACTCTAATGCATGAATTTCTCACTTATCCAGAGGTCATTACTCTGGCAACCTCATCTATTTGGAACACTAGAGAAAATAATAAAGTAAAACAAATGGCTTCTAAACAGCTGAACTAGATGCTTCAAGGTCATTACAAATAATTTTCATGAGTTTTACTAAAAGGAGAACCCCTGACTCAGAATGTGCTTGCTTCCACTAAAAAATATAATTTTAACCAGCTTGGTTAATTGGTTTCTTTGCCTTCAGCAGAAGGGGGAGGGAGGTAGGGGTAGTAGGGAGAGAAATGAGGAGGAAGCACCCGCATTATGTAGAGTAAGATATAATAACCGATGTTTGTATATTCCTTTAGACTAAAATCTCCTTTAGGGAAGTTAATGGTGTCCTATTTATCATTGCATTCTCTGCACAGTCCCTGACACTAGACAGTCAATAAAACCCGACTGCATCATAAATAAACAAACCTACAAGACTCAGAGGCTGGGGGGACGTAGGAGAACCGCATGATGTTGAAATAAGGATTTAAAAAAGGGTAGCAGTTAGAGGCAGAGAGTTCTTTATACTATACTGTACCATGCAGTGAGAACATTTCTATTTAGGGAAAATAGGAGCCAGCATGGAGCAATAGCTCATTTTGATATTAGTGACATGTCAATCGGAAAGGTTACAGTTTAGAGCCCATGTGAGTATTTATTGCCTTAAAAAATGATTTCCATTAAAACTATCCTCCTCCATCCAGCCCTGCTGTTCATTCTCCCCACCACCCCCAACACACCAAATCTCTACTACCTCTGGCCTCTCTCCCTAACAGTTTCCCCTCTTCACACTTGGAAAATTCATTTATGCCACAAATGGGTCATTACCTGATAATGTTGCTAAAATGATGTTTTTGTATGTGGAAGATTTGTTAGAAGGAATTATTTGTCCGACAAATTTATGGAGGAAAAAAATGCTCATAGTGATACATACATATCCATGCCTTAAATTTGAAAAATGCCATTCACGTTTAGTAAACGCATACACTCGGTGTAGAGAGACATTTCTGCTCTCTCTATGCCAATCTCTTTATTCAATTTGCCCTTGGTATGTTATTTTCACCAAGTTGTTTAAGAGTAGAAGCACTAATAATGATGGACGTGACAGTTGGCTCCCCCTGAGTGGTGATATGTGTGTGTGGCCATGTGTGTACTCCAGCAACTCTGGGAAGAGTTTCCATGGGTTAATCTATTATTTAATTCTTACCACACCTCAGGAGGTGGGAACTATTACTATCTAACCTCATGTGTGGAGAACTAAGCCTTGGAAAGGTAACTTTACAAAGTCCGTGGTGACAAATGTAGTAAATGGCAGAGCAGGGATTTGAGTCCTAGTGGTCTGACTCCAAAATCTGTGCTCTTAACATTTATATGTATCCTTTGTCTTCTCCCATCATCTCTGAGATAAAGTAGGAAGCGATAGCACAGTATCTATCTTCATCATGCTGAATGAAATATCGCTTTGCTTTGTTGTCATTTAGTCATGGCCGTGGCAGGGATTAATGAAGCTAACCCTTAGTCTGAAGAAACAGTAGGAAAATACACGAATCTCTAGGCACAGTTTATTAATTTGATAATTACCAGTTATTTCTCTCTCTTTCTCTCTCCCTTGTGTCTGATTGATGTATGTGGCCAAATCAGATAACCTACAAAGCATTATCTTGTTTCTTGGCCCACCCCGATTTGCTGGCGGGCCAGAATTATTTGGATAATTTCTTTATTTCCCGAGTTCAATTTCTTTTGAAGCTCCTTGGCCATGGTTTTCATTTCTTTTCTCAACTTTGTTGAATTTGGTTCGTATTGGAATATCTTTCCACAGAAGATAATATTCTAGGGATACAATTTTGAAACTGTGTTCATTCAAAGAGCCCCAAGAAGAAAAACAAGTCATGCTGATTATTGGCAACAGGTAGATACTCGGTTTAATTATCTTGGTGTCTAGATATGGAACAAAATGCCACTGATTTCTTTTCCTCAACAAAGAGAAGCAGTATATACACCTGCTAGAAAGTCAAGGGACACAGGGATGCTTTGTATAAGACTTTAATAAAAAAAACAAACAAACATGTTTTTCTGTGAAAATCTTCCATGAGCTAGGCAGGAATCAAGGAGTTGAGGAAGAGCAAGAGATGGTTGGGAAAATGAGGAACTCGGGATGAGAGGCACTGATAAGGTAAAATGCGTTCAGGCTGTCTATCACACTTCAGCAGCCCTGCCCTGCTGTTCTGAAATTGCCCTTTGATGTTGCCTTTCTCTAAGGCAAGCTCAGAGGGTTGCCTTTAGTGTTCCTTGAGAAAGGGAAAAACAAGAATACATATAGTGGTCACAGCATATGCCCACGATCTCCTCCTATTCAGTTTATCAAGATTATTGACATG
>RCUC01114750.1:0-17767 GCA_003697995.1 Taxidea taxus jeffersonii | reverse complement strand
AGAAAACACAAAAGACCAAACAGGAATTATGTCAAATGTGTGCATTACTTTGGGGGCAGAACTGACATCTTTGTTTTATACCGAGTCTTCTAATTCATGCACATGATGTGTCCTTCTGTTTATATAGTTCTTTGATTTCATGGCTTTCAACATTTAATTTCTATACATACTATTTTTAGATTTGGATTTATATCTATTTCATTTTTTGAGCAATTGTAAATGGTGTTATATTTTAAATTTTGGTTTCCATGTGTTCATTATAAGTACCTAGAAATACAATTGATTTTTGTATGTTTGTCTTGTACCCTCTGACCTTACTGAACTCATTTATTAGTTCTAGTTGTTGGGTTTGTGTGTGTGTGTATTCCTTGGGATTTTCTGTGTAGAGCATCATGTCATCTGCAAATATAGGCCATTTTATTTCTTATTTGATTAGATATTTTAAATTTTCTTTTCTTACCTTCTCGTACTGGCTGGAACTTCCAGCACTATGTTGAATCGCAGTGGTAAACAACAGCCTTGTTCCTGACTAGCTCATTTGTTTAAATGCAGGTTTGCACGACACCATAAAGAGACCAAGCATAGGTGTTAAGGTTAATCTAACTCATAGTCAAACCAGGTCCCATGACATACTGTCTGCATGATCTCAGAAAAGTGGCCTTGTCTTCTCCACTTTCCCTCATCTCTAAAGTTGAGATATCTGTTCCTTGGCTTTGTTAGAGGGCACACAGAATGCAGAGGTCAGGGGCTAGGTTCCCTGGGCTCAGATCCCAGTGCCGCCATCACTCCCCAGCTGTGTGATCACAGGCAAGTTTCTTGGCCTCTGTCCATCAGTTTCCTCCTCTGCTGAAGGAGGAAAATAAGATTAACCACTTCATAAAATTGTTGCAAAGATTGAATTCGTTAATAAATGTAAAGCACAGAGTAAGTACTGGAGAAGTGTTTGTTCTTGTGAGGTTTTTTGTTGTGAGGTTTGTATTCTTGTTGTGAGATTTGAGTGCTCGCTTTGGCAGCACATATACTAAAAATGAATGAGGTTTGAATTTGTGTAAAATCCTTAGCACTGGGCAGATGCTCAGGAAAACTTCTTCTGACACTGAGTCTCATGCTAACTAAAAATAATTAAGTAGCACTAAAGGGCTTGCAATGAGAAGCTACAGTCTCCAGCTCCACCTTCCTTTCCTGTTCTCTGGAGGCAACCATTTTTAACTTTTTCAGCCATTTTCTAAATAATAAGCTCCTTTACCTATTCCTCAATGTATCAACTTTAGATATTATCTTATTTATGTCCTGAAATAATGGTTGAGGATTTAGCTCTCTTTTACTCCCTATCTCTAATCCTTCTAGTATAATGGTATCACTGTTTATATCACTTGCAAATATCGTTCACCAAAGAGCCAAAAGGTATGCTCTGATTATATTTCTGTAATTGAAAAATCTTCTTATTGCCCTTCTTTTTTCTTTTAAAAGATTTGTTTATTTTAGAGCCATGAGTGCGAGCAGAGGGAGGGATCTAGGAGGAGGGGAAGAACCTGAAGCAGACTCAGGCTGAGCGGGGAGCCCGACAATAACAAGGGGAAGCCCACTCGGGGGAGCCTAACCTGAGGCTCATCTTGGGGCTTGATCTCAGAACCCTGTGATCATGAGCCCGAGATCATGACCTGAGCTGCAACTAAGAGTCAGATGCTTAACCAACTGAGCCACCCAGGCTCCCCCTTTTTTCTCCCTTTTGCATTTGCCTTTCTGATACACACCTTTCTTTCAAGTGCTTAATCCTATCAGTTACTCTGTCAGATTCACTTTTTTTTTTTTTTCCAAATCTTGACTTCCAAATCTTATATTCTTTTCTGTTATAAGCTGTCATGACAGTAACAAAATAATTAGCCTTTTCCCCTTTCACTTCCAGCCAATATCACCCCTAGCTCCTACTGGGAGTCATTACCTGCCTATGTTTCTCTTTGTTCCTTTTCTTTTCCATCCATGCTTCTGGTCAGCTCACTTCTTTCCCCAGCCATGTTCTTTCTTGGTCCATCCATTTGGCCTTCTCAACAGTCCACTCATAGTAGTAGTAGTATTACTCTCTCAGTCAACTTTTGGCTCATTATGAATTAGCATTTTGAAGTGTTCTCATTTACATAGGGCACCCCAAAGATAACTTGATCCACAGCTGAAAGGGCAATTGTTCTAATGCATATGTGATTGAGGCAGAGCCCTTGCAGGGAATAGCAAGCTAAGGGCAGCTGATTATAATGAAAGGACAAAGTAAGGCATAAATGCTTCGGGGATGACAAGAACACAGACTGAAAGACCTGAAGATCTATGTCGGCACAAAAATATCCATCAAAAGAGAAGACTTTCCTAAAGGAGTGCCCAGCCAAGGTGTGAGCCTTAGAAAAGCTGGATCCATATTTTAGGAGCAACAACCCACTTTGTTGACAGGTCATAAGTCAAGAAACAAGTTTAATAAAGAATTCATTGAAAAACACTACTTCAACATCAGGCTAAAGGTGGCCCCAGAAGAGTAGGACTTCAGGTTTTTGAACATATTATTGGTTGATACCAGATGTTGAACTTAGAAGGCTACTTCTTTAAGATTTATAGAGCAATGGCCAAGCATCATGACCTTGGACCTACTCCAGAGTCCCATGTTTTATCTAAATGAATCTTTCAGACAAACTGTGTACCTACCTGGCTTTTGTTGTGCTTTCTCTCCTCTTTTAATTCCTGCTGTCTTTGAACTTGAATTATCTCTAGAAAATGGCTCTCACACTTTCCCTGCCCCTTAGGTCTGCTGTTAAAACAACTGGATTGTGGACCCTGGGGCCCCTGTTGCTGTACGCAGTGGATTTAGGCTTCCAATTTACCTTTGTTGGTATCCTAGTCATTAGCTAGGACTTTATCTCTCTCATCTTCTACCTGTCCTGTGACCTATGCAGCTCCAGTTGGACTGCTGCTCTAGCACTTGCTTTATTTAACCGACTGCTGGTACTGGTTCCCTGACTGGTGTCTGAGCTGTGTCCACCCCAGACCTTTTTTTCCTCTAACACATCACCATTTTCCCTGACATATATAAGAGGGGATCTGGCAAATCCTGTCATTCAACCTCCCTGCAGGTAGAATAATAATTTCTCTCCTCTTAGAAATGTGACCCAAGGGTCATACTCTAAGGCCACACCCATTATGAAATGCTGCAGTAAGGGGCAGGGGTAGGGCAGAGTCTGTGTAGAAGCAACCCCAAAGGGTTCAGAAGTACATTTTGCTTCTGTCCTTACCGCAGTCTCAAGAACTGCTGAACTTAATTTCCTTTTCTCTTCCTCAGTCATTCTGCTGAATAGTAGCCAAGATCAGATGACCCCGGATGCTGGGGAAAGCTGTGTACTAGAATCTGCTTGTTGGGTGCTGTAGCAGAAGAAGGTAGGTGGAACAGAGAGGTCTCAGCTGATGCATTCACAGGTGTGAGATATGTCCTCAGTCAACATTCATTCTCTCTACACTTTATGCACAATCTTTTTCACCTCTCCAGCTCACCAGGGCTGTAAGCATTTTTGTATCAGCTCTGAAGGAGTCTTCTGAGGAAAAGAAGGCCCTAAGGAAGGTTTTTCCCAACCAGGTTCCCCTGAGACATCTGCTGTTCTCACTGCCAGCATTTATTCCTCCTTCTGGTGACAGAATGCATTATTTTCCCTGGGGAATCACTCCACTCTCCTACACTAAAAGCCTGATTGTGTTCCAAGTAGCCTGTGACCCAGCTGTGGCTAATCGGGGTTACGGTCACTCTGGCTGTCGTATTAGTTTAGGGATGACACATGACCCACGCTCATCCAATCAGTTGTGATCACTCCTTTTGTTGGAGTAATTGAAAAAGAGCATCCTCTTTCCGTTATGGTTGTTGGGAGGATAAAATCCGAACCAGAAACTAATGTCAACCATCTTGCTTCAATGAAAGGTCAACTTGCTTGATAAAGCAGCCAGCATATAGGAAAGCAGAGTCACGAGATGGGAGGAAATGAAACTGAATCAGGTAGCCATCACCTGAGCCCCTGGAGCTAGTTGTGCCTGAAGCTTTAGTTGATTACACACATTTGAGCCAATAGTACTCCCTCCTTAAAATTTTTAAGAATTGATTAATGAATTTTTATTATTTTTATGTTTACTTAAGTTAGTTTGGGTATCTGTTAACTGTAGCTCAAAGGATCCTGACTGGTATAGCCAGTTCTTTTATCGACATTCCTGCCCTCTGAATTCCATGGACAGTGTGTAACATATTCGCCAAGTATTATAGTGCTTTCTCAGATGTTTGTTCCCCCCAAGTTCTGTTATAATATCTTGGGATTTCCCCTCTTCTCTCCATACTCTTCCCCTCAAGGATTCCATCTTTCTCAGAGTTTGAAATTTGGTAAGTGACCTACGCTCCTCAGCACCAACAACCTTCTTGGCTGTCAGAAACATACTTGACTCACATTTTCAAAAACAGTTGTCTTTTAGGTGGACAAATTCATGATGTACAACTGAAATGATAATAAGGTTTCACACCTTATAATGTCAGCAGTCCTCAGCTTGAAAATGGGGTATACATTTTACCAGGGAAACAATAGGAGGTGGTTAGGTTTCTAGGCTAGCTCACAAGACCAAATTCACTCATCATGTAGGTGAGCAATATTGCTATCCCTAATTATTCTACAGGATCAGTCACCACATGGGATTATCTTGGGATGGCTCATTCAAATTTCTACCTGGCAAGAGAGTAGAATCTGTTTCTAACCTACATGCCTATCAATGGGAGTACGCCCTACTATCTCTCACCCCCAACTGCAGGATGCCACAGCAAGGCTTCCATTAGAAGTCCATGACCTACAATTTTAGCTGGGTCCCCTGCAACTACCATTTATGTGATGAGACTCTTTGGTCTAGCCCAGATCTTCATTGAACATTACATCTTTGTCTTGATACTTGTGGGCATCTTCACTGGCTTGTAATATTCAAAGTATACAAAACTGAACTTTCTTCCCAAACCATTGCTCATATTCCCTAATTTGATAGTACAGCTATTGGTTCAGTTGTTCAAAACAGAAACCAAGGAGTCATTTAAGACATATATCCTCTCTTGGTTATTTGCTATTGTCAACCAGTCACTGTGTCCTATAGGTTCTTACTTCGGAGGCTCGTTACTCTGTTTCTTTTGCTCCAACCTCCCAGTCACAGTCTTCAGTAGGCCTTCATAAATTCTCATGGGGGTCACAGCTTTAGTCTCTGAAGTGGTCTTGCTACTCTTTCTGGGCCCCCTTAGTCTCAATTCCACATTTCAGTCAGATAGATTATTCTTAAATATGAATCTGGTCAGACCCTGCCCTGCTGACATCCTTCATGGCTCCCCACAGGATTTAGGCCTAGGTTCAGTGGCCTTATCTTAGCACACAAGACTCCATGTGATCTGCTTCTTGACAATCTCCCTTTTGTTTTAGCCATTTTGGGAGTCACGACATTCATTCATTCAACAGACATTTATCAAGTGCCCAGCCGTGTCCTTTCTTGGCACTAGGAATATAGCAGTGAACAGAAACAAAATTCTTGACCTCATGGAGCTCCATTCTAACTGGGGGTGGTGTGTATCAGAGGCAGTAAGTATAATGGAGAGAAAGCAAGACAGGAATAGAGAGTGACAGGGGAGGGCCTTTAAGGAATACCTCATTGAGGAGATGATATATGAACCTAGACTTGAAGGAGGTGAGGGAGGAAGCCATGTGGACATCTAGAGGACACAGTAGGTGCAAGGGCCCTGGTGTGATATCAAGGGTCAGTAAGAAGGCTAGTATGGCCGGAACAGAGAGGGAAAGGAAGGGGGAGTGAGTTGAGGCAGATCATGTAGGGCCTTATAGACCATTCATTGTAGCTACTTTGTTATCCTGAGGGAGATGGAAAAACCACTGGATTGTTCGGATCCTAAGAACAATGTGCCCTGAATTTATGTCTTAAAAATGAACTACTTGTTCCCTAGAATGTGTCGTAGCTCCTCCTCCATCCTGGCTGTAATCTACGTTGTTCTCTCCTCAGACAACACTCCTCCTTACTTCTTCATTTCTCTGAAGTCTCCTCTTCATCAGGATCTTTCCTTACCCAAAGGTTCGATTTAGGTGTATCTCAGGCCCTCATAGCACTGTCATTATAAGTGTTTATGAGGTGAGGAAATAAATGAATAAAGGTATGAATCTAACTGGAAATGAAGAATGCCACGTATGCCAGGGGGAGGCTGATAAGCAGATGCTACTCTTACTAAGGAACATTTTTTGAGTCCTCAGTATCTGCCAAGCATTACACTAAGTGTATCTCATGAATCATGTCATTGAGTGCTCCTCTGCTATTGATGCTGTTTCAAAACCTATTTTACAGAGGAGGAGACTGATCATGGAGAGGTGAAGTGACTTGTCCAGGGTCCCACACCTAGCAAGGGTTGGAGATGGGATTGAACCAGGCAGTCAGGGTCCAGCAGCACTTCATACCTGGATAAGCGGAAGTAACTCATTTCCCAGCCACATAAATACTACAGAAAGTAGGTCTGGGCAACTGAACTTCCACAAAGGTCAAAGATGGGCAGTATATCCTACCTATTCTGGGTGGTACCTTGTTACTTCTCTGCGACAGCATCTATACAAGTCAAGGTAGAAAGGAGTGTTCTCACTGTAGGCAGGGGTAGCCGTTAAGAGCAGGGCTTTGTGTCAGGCAGATCTGGTATTATTCCAGCCCTCCCAGTTGTCACCTGTGGGGCCTGGGGAAGTGATTAAGATACCTTGGACTCAGTTTCCTCATCTGTAGAATGGGAATATGATTATTTATAAGGATTACCCTTGATAAGGCTTATAAAGATCATCATCCACTCCCCAGCTCATGTCCCTTCATGTTATTTGCTCCAGTTGTCCTGTCTCACAGCAAGACAGCCAGCAGACGCAGTGCCACCAGCCAATCTTGCTCCCTCATTTGAAATGGACACTGGATGAGCATGAAATACTCCAGGTATTTTTTTTTTTAAGTTTTTTATTTTTAGAGTTTGGAGTTCTTCAGTAAGAACCGGGTCAATCCAGGAGCTAGATATCCATGTTTTCTAGGTGGAAGGAACTATGTCTTTAATGGGAAGAAACCATTATCTACTGAGGGCCCACATAGCATGTCTCAAACTCGTAGAGAGGTGGCCTTGGGGTAAGCACTACTGTAGAAGGAAACCACGGCACTCTGACATTATATAATGTGCTGCTACTCACATGCCAGATTGTGGAAGATCTGAGACTGGGGTCCTGGAGTTGTCTCGCCCTGGGACCAACTGGTTTTATACCTACCCAGTGGCATCAGATGAAGGAGGATTCTGCTGGACCAACAAGTGAGGCTTACCCCAGGAGCCAATACTGTGTCAAAGAATACTTCACTTCAGCTCCGCTAGGCAGCCTGAGACAGAAATCCACTTTCAATGGGCTTAAGTTAAAAATTTAGTAGAAGGGGGGCGCCTGGGTGGCTCAGTGGGTTAAAGCTGCTGCCTTCAGCTCAGGTCATGATCCCAGGGTCCTGGGATCGAGCCCCGCCAAGCAGGGAGCCTGCTTCCCTTCCTCTCTCTCTCTGCCTGCCTCTCTGCCTACTTGTGATCTCTGTCAAATAAATAAAAAAATAAAATCTTTAAAAAAAAATTTAGTAGAAGGGACACTGGGCTATCTTACATAAGAAAGAAGTAAACGTTAGAACCTGGGAAGGCGGTGAGCAGAATCTATCAAATCACTGAGACCCACAAAGCTAGTTCTTGTCTTGTTCTCAGGTCGCATATTCCCACCTCTATTTTCTGGTGGGTGTATGTGCTTTGGACTTTTTCAAGAGACTGGCTCTGCCTGCTTTTATAATCCTTGGCTGACCCTGAACTCCCAAGTTACATGTCCAGCATTCAAACAACTTTCCATATTCCCTAACCTCTATCCCTAGCATCCTAGCTCCAAATTCCCCAGAGAGAGAAAGATTTGTCCCAGTCTGAGCCTGCATTTTCACTGACCCAGTCAGCTATACTGTGAACCAGGGCCACTTAGGAAAGTCACTTGGGCTGAGGTCCAGCAGGGTAAAAGCAATTCTCAGAGAAGAGGGTAGGTCAGGAGCTCTTAGGTCTCTACCTCAAACTCTACCTGGTCAATTTGCTAGAAACATGCTAGGCAAAATGAATAATAATGACCTAAACATGAACACTTAAAATATTTTTGAAAGCAAAATTTTAAGTGATAGGAACACCTTTATATTATTTAGCATTTTTCTTTCTACAGTTCAGCTGCTCATCATCAAATTTCATTGAATCCTTATTGTACTGCTAGGACTCAAAAGAAGGATAAGTTTCCAAACCTGAAATCATGCAAGATCATGCTCAGCTCCTGTGGTTTGAACTTCAGAGCATCTATAAAGTCAACCGTCCTTATAGAAGAATGTCTTCCTTTTTCCTGAGAAGCCCCTGAGGCCTTGCTTTCATTCATTGGTGAGAAGGGATTCTTTTGCTTCCTAATTTTTAAATTACTATTAGTCCTGTAGCATCCTGCTTGCTTTGCCTTCTCTGAGACTTCTTTCTAAGAAGGGAGGACATCTGATTCCTCACTAATCAAGTTTTCTTTTTCAGTAGCTTGGCATAAGCTGGAAAAAGAAAAAAGGCATGTTCCTGTAAGCTTCATACCTTTCTTCTTATAACTCCACTGCCTTTATTCAACACCAAGTGTTTACCAAGCCCCTGTTAGGTGCCAGGACTTGCAACAGAAGCAGGTTCTAGCTGCGGCTGTTTTATTACCTTGCTGCTCTGATACTAGATCTTCTTAAAGGAACAGTTACATTTTCTCAAGCTTTCTAAAATACCTATTAAAAATATTTAGCTAGGTTATATATTGACTTCTCCAAGTATGGATCTGGAAAGTTCAAAATGAGTTGAAGACTCAATGCAGGTTGTTTGACTTTTTTTTTTTTTTTTTAAAGCATATCCTAGCATTTCTCCAGTTTACATTTTTCAACACTCCTGGACTGACAACATGGATGTACACCATTTAAGAGTCAGAAAGTATGTTATTAGCTCTCGTAGCTGATTTGTAATCCCACCTTGGTGTAGATGTGTACCAAACTAACGCTTCCTGTTAAAGATGTTAAAGATTAAGTAACACATGCCTTGATTGAGCCAGCTGAGATGGTTTTGGTGGAGAGACACTGAGGTGTGAGATGTGCCAGTGTCCTGCTTGTATATGGGATCCTGGAGCAACAGGACAGCCTTCGTCTGCTGGGGTGGTTCCATCCACGTTTGTTCGTGAGTTTCTTTTGGTAGAGAAATGCGCATCATGAACCTGCCCACTCTCCTTGCTGGAAGGGGAAGGATGTTGCAAAAACTTGGCTTGTTGCAAAATCCCCTGGAAATGTCTATTTACTGTGCTTCACAGAGAGATGTCTATGATTGAATAATGATGCTTGAGTTCTTGACTGCAGTCTGTAGGGGATGCCTCTCTCATTTGCCACCTGAAAGGCTGCAATTACCAAAATTGCTTATAATGGCTCTCCTTTAAGAGTTCCTATAGGGAATCCCTTCCTGAAGATTCACTCATGCATGCATGTATTCATTGCTCTTTCTTCATGGCCATGTGAACAAATGTGTTCTACTGAAACACAATGAACCTGCCTGCCAAAAAAGATGACTCAAAATTCTTATGGTTAAGACCAGCCAATCACCTGGGACAAACCCAGTGGTGTGCTGGGAAATGTATTTGCTAAAAATATTAAAAAGTTCTAATTTGTAGTGTTTGCCAATTTCCCTGGTGTAAATACCCTCTCCATGACTGAGTTCAAGCCACCAATGTGATGCCATTAAAGATGGATCTGGGGGGAAGTTGTGTGTCGTGGCCCCCATGGGTCATATGAGCTGTCTCCGTATGCTCTACTCTCTACACTGCATATGTGTACGGTCATACGCTTGGGACACTTGGGTGGCTCACTTGGTTAAGCGTCCAACTCTTGATCTTGGCTCAGGTCTTTATTTTGAAGTCGAAAATTCTGGCCCTGCATTAGGCTCCACCCTGGGCCTGGAGGCTACTTGAAAAAAAAAATGACCTCACCCTTGCTGATTTCCCTCCCTCCCTCCTAGTGTTGTTGTTGTTCTTCTATTTTTTTTTTTTTTTTTTTGGCAGATGGAGATTACAAGTAGGCAGAGAGGCAGGAAGAGAGAGAGAGGGAGAAGCAGGCTCCCTGCAGAGCAGAGAGCCCCATGTGGGGCTCGATCCCAGGACCCTGAGATCATGACCTGAGCTGAAGGCAGAGGCTTAACCCACTGAGCCACCCAGGCACCCCTGTTCTTCTAATTTTTCTTCTTCTCCTTCTCCTGCTGCTGCTGCTGTTTTTCTTCTTCTTCTTCTCCTTCTTCTTTTCCTTCTCCTCCCCCCCCCCCCGCTTCTTCCCTCTCCACTCCTTCTCCATCCTCTTCTTCTTTTCTTGTTTCTTTACCAAGAACTTGCTTTCTTCTCCCTTCCTTGTCCCTGGTTTCAACTTTTAACCTGTTCTGCAACCCTGACCTCAATTCTCACGTCTGACTCCTTTGGATTTGTCTGTAATGTTTTCTTTCCAGCTCTTGGGACTCTGCATCCTCCTACTTGGCTGCTGCTTTGGCATTTGCCATTTCAGGGATTCTTGGATAGAAACTCTTTCCCAAAGGCTCCACTCGGTGAAGCTGAATCACTGTTCTCATTCACAAGGCAGGCTGGTTGCACCTCTCACAGCAGGAGCTGGGGGTGGGGTGAGGGCAACATTCATAAAGAACAGCACAACTATTATGAGGCCTGGGGCTGGTGCTCATCAAGTGCATGCCCAAGTTCAGATCTCAGCTCTGCCACTTCCTCTTGTATTATCCTGGACACGTTTCTCATCTTGCTGTTTCTGGCTTCTCATCTTTAAGACAGAGGGCCTCATTGGGCTAGTCCTTGATTAACAGATTTATATTTGCGAAGTGCTTAGAATAGTACCAGTCACACAGTATGTGCCATGCAAATGTTTGTCAAATAAATAATGCCCATTCCACAAATATTTACTGAGTACCTAGTTTGAGGCAAGTGCATGTACTAGGCATTATGGGCACTTTTAAGACTGGAACACTTTCTTCTCTTAGTTGTTCACAGTGTAGCTCAGGGAGGGGAGGTAACATGTATACACAAATTGCCTTGATATAAAGAAGAGATGAAAATAAATTATTGAAAATTACATGGTAGATACTGGGTAGGTACTTTATATCCATTATTTTATTTACTATCATTTAATATCACTTAAGAGATCATCTTTACCACATTTACATTAAAAAATTATTAGAAAGACCAAACATTTAAAATCATTGTCCTACTTATTATCTTTTTCATGGATGTCAACAATTCCTTTCGATTAGATAGTTTTTTCTGATGGGGCATTCATATTTTAAAATTATTTGTTCTTTTATTATGGATATTTCAAGCGTGCACAAAATAGACACAATGATATAATGAACCCGTAGGCACTCGTCACCCAACTTGAATCATTAGCAACCTATAACTGATAATTGTCTTGTTATTCATATCCCCCATCTAGATAATGAAAAAAGGAAATTCTAGACACCATATGATTCCACCTGCACTATTCTCATTTTATAGGTGAGCAAAATGAAGCTTAGGGAGTTTAGGCAACTTGGTGAAGGTTGCATAGCTAATATGTGGTCAAGCTGGGACCTGCACCCCTATCTGTTTTACTCCAAAGTCTATGCTTTTAACCAGAATGCTAAAATTTGGGGGAGGCTACAAGTGCCTCCTACAAGTGCCTCCCTTCCTTCAAGGAAGGGAAGAAAATGGGAATTCAGAAGGGAATCCAAGAGGACTTTGCAAAGAAATGGCACTTGAAGCTGTTGAAGTAAAGGTAGAGACTTTTATAAGAAATGAAAAGCTTACATTAAGGCACAGAGGAAAGCAATTGTATGCTGAGCAGTGGGGTTGAAGAGTATTATTCATGTGTAGCAAGCAGGTTAACTTGATCAGAATCATTTGGGGAGGGCCTTGTTTAAAATGCTAATTGATGGGACTGCCACCCTGAGGGAGGGACCAACTCTCTGAGGTTTGGGGCATCCAAATCTATTTTTTTTAAATTTAATTTAATTTTTTCAGGGTTCCAAGATTCATTGTTTATGCACCACACCCAGTGCTGCATGTAATATGTGCCCTCCTTAATACCCACCACCAGGCCCACCCAACACCCTACCCTCCTCCCCTCCAAAACCCTCAGTTTGTTTCTCAAGAGTCCACAGTCTCTCATCATTCATCCCCTCCTCCATTTCCCCCAACTTCCTTCTACTCTCCACCCAAAGTCCTCCATGTTATTCCTTATGCTCCACAAGTAAGTGAAATCATGTGATAATTGACTCTCTCTGCTTGACTTATTTCACTCAGCATAGTCTCCTCCAGTGGGGTGCCTGGGTGGCTCAGTGGGTTAAAGCCTCTGCCTTCAGCTCAGGTCATGATCCTAGGGTCCTGAGATCGAGTCCCGCGTCGGGCTCTCTGCTCGGCGGGGAGCCTGCTTCCTCCTCTCTCTCTGCCTGCCTCTCTGCCTACTTGTGATCTCTGTCTGTCCAATAAATAAATAAAATCTTAAAAAAAAAATCTCCTCCAGTCCCATCCATGTTGATACAAAAGTTAGGTATTCATCCTTTCTAATGGAGGCATAATACTCCATTGTATATATGGACCATATCTTCTTTATCCATTCGTCTGTTGAAGGGCATCTTGGCTCTTTCCACAGTCTGGCGACTGTGGCCATTGCTGCTGTGAACATTGGGGTAGAGATGGCCCTTCTTTTCCCTACCTCTGTATCTTTGGGATAAATACCCAGTAGTGCAATTGCAGGGTCATAGGGAAGCTCTGTTTTTAACTTCTTAAGGAATCTCCACACTCTTTTCCAAAGTGGCTGCACCAACTTGCATTCCCACCAGTAGTGTATGAGGGATCCCCTCTCTCCACATCCTCTCCAGCACTTGTTGTTTCCTGTCTTGTCAATTTTGGCCATTCTAACTGGTGTAAGGTGTTATCTCAATGTGGTTTTGATTTCAATCTCCCTGATGGCTAATGATGATGAACATTTTTTTCATGTGTCTGTTAGCCATTTGTATGTCTTCTTTGGATAACTGTCTGTTCATGTCTTTTCCCCATTTTTTGACATGATTATTTGTTTTGTATGTGTTGAGTTTGAGGAGTTCTTTATAGATCTTGGATATCAGCCCTTTGTCTTTAGTGTCATTTGGGAATATCTTCTCCTGTTGTGTGGGTGGGCTCTTTGTTTTGTTGACTATTTCCTTTGCTGTGCAGGAGCTTTTGATCTTGATGAAGTCCCAAAAGTTCATTTTAGCTTTTGTTTCCTTTGCCTTTGGAGATGTGTCTTGAAAGTAGTTGCTGTGGTCTATGTTGAAGAGGTTACTGCTTATGTTCTCCACTAGGATTTTGATAGATTTCTGCCTCATGCTGAGGTCTTTTATCCATTTCGAGTTTATCTTTGTGAATGGTGTAAGAGAATGGTCAAGTTTCATTCTTCTATACATAGCTGTCCAATTTTCCCAGCACCATTTATTGAAGAGACTGTTTTTTTCCCACTGTATATTTTTTCCTGCTTTGTTGAAGATTATTTGACCATAGAGTTGCAGGTCCATATCTGGGCTCTCTACTCTGTTCCACTGGTCTGTGTGCCTGTTTTTGTACCAGAACCATGCTGTCTTGGCGATCATAGCTTTGTAATGATTTTGTTTTTATTTTCCACTATCTGTTCAAGTCCTTTATATAGCCCTGAGTGAAATCCCGGGGAAGCCCCATGACTTTCGAGGTCATTGTTAATCAGGTCTCCACTCATCTCAAGCCATAGAAAAGTGTTATTTTAGTAAATATATCCTATGTAATATTTCATATTCAATTTAGAGATTTTTACAAAGAAAGTGAAATCTCTGTCTTCATGCTCCTAGGGCATGCTTGGGCTGGCAGTCCACACTGGGGAAGGAGAAAGTGGGGGTCTGTTTCTCTTTTTCCTGGTTCAGACTTCTCTCATCTTACTCATCAGATTGCCTCCAAATTTTCCAGAGCAGCATTGGAAGGAGGGAGACAGTGTCAGGCATAGGAAAACCCTATTTTTACTGTAGGACTGCTTTCTGGAGAATAAACTATTTCAATTTTCCAGATTCCTAAATTGGTCTTCATATCTGTTTGTCCTGCTATTCAGCTTTTATGCCAGGTTTTTAATTTTAACAAACCACTATTTAAATTTCTAAGAATTCTGCTTATTTTTATTGTTGGCAGCCGGATTTTGATTTAAGAATGTGATATTGACTTAAATATCTTCTCGTACATTAACTATACTTATTTCAGAGTTCTCTTCTTTTTTTTTTTTAAGATTTTATTTATTTATTTGACAGACAGATCACACAAGTAGGCAGAGAGGCAGGCAGAGAGGAGAGGGGAGAAGCAGGCTCCCCACTGAGCAGAGAGCCCAACGCGGGACTCGATCCCAGCACCCTGGGATCATGACCCGAGCCAAAGGCAGTGGCTTAACCCACTGAGCCACCCAGGCGTCCCTCAGAGTTCTCTTCTGATTCTTGTGTTAACTTTACTTCATTTGGTGTTAGTTCCTCCTATATTCAGCCTCCTACCTCTCATGCTGTTTGCCTCAAATATTTAGTTGTTTAGATTGATTAGTGTGGTTCTTTCAGCACAAGTAAAATCACTGTGGCTTAGGCAATGAAAGAAGACTATGATCACAGGGGATTTGGCGTGGGAATATGTAGGACAATTGAGTTTTCCTTAAAGAATGCAGAAGGTGGGGTTCCTAGGTGACTCAGTCGGTTAAGCATCTGCCTTTGGCTTAGGTCATGATCTCTGGGTCCTGGGATCAAGCCCTGCATTGGCATTCTGCTCAGTGGGGAGTCTGCTTCTCTCTCTCTCTCCCTCTGCCCCTCCCTACTGGTTGTTCTCTCTCTTTCAAATAAGTAAATAACATCTTTAAAAAATTAATGCAGAAGGTGCTTGCATTCTGGGCACAGGGACTTCTTATCTATTGGGCCATCTGGAGGGGCCTGGGGACACTGATGTGCTTCTCTCTCAAGCCCTAATCCTGCCTCATGGAATCCTACTGTGGCAGACTCCCTACTGCATTTAGAGGAATGTTCTTTTACCACGAGAATCAGTAATGCAAGGATTAGTCAATATTAGGTTATGTAAATTACTATGTTAATAAATCAAGGGGGGAAACTATTTAATTTAGACAAATGCAAAATCACATTTAATAAATTTCAAAGTCCAATGCTGATTTTAAACATTTGGTTACATTACAAAAATGGACATATACCTAACATGGCAAAATATGTAAAATTCACACACATTTATACACAGCAAAAAAAAAAAACCATTTTGATTAGCAGTAAAACATGAAATGAGGAATAAAATGACACCTACTTTCACCACTAAATAATTTTTTAGCATATAAGCAATGAATACTATATATAAAATTTAGAAATAGCAGAAAAACATAATGGAAATTGGAAGTCCTTTCTCATATAATGGCATGCTTAGGAAATAACCAATATGAATATTTTGGTGCTATTTCTCCAAATTTTACTTTCCTCAGCAAATTAAGATATATTATTTTTCAGATGGATCACAAAATGGGATCAAAGAATCGGCCATCAAATTTATTTATTTATTCACTAAAGATTTAGTTATTCATTTTGAGAGTGCCTGGAGTTGGAGGGGGCAGAGGGAGAGGAAGAGAGAGAATCTCAAGCAGACTCCCCAATGTGGGGCTCAATCCCACAACCTATGACTGGAGCTGAAATCAAGAGTCGGATGTTTAATCAGCTGAGCCACACAGGTGCCCCCTAGTCAACACATTTAGACAATAGTATAAAGTAGCATAACAATTTTAATTGGGGACAAAAGTTGTTTTTAAATTCAAATCTATTTTATTTTTTGAACTTTTTATTTAAATTCCACTGAGTTAATATACAGTGTTATATTCATTTCTGGTATATAATTTAATGATTCAGCACCTCCATATAACACTCAGTGCTCATCAGGACAAGTGCACTCCTACATCCCCATCACCTATTTCACCCATCACCCTAGCACCTCCCCTCTGGTGACCATCACTTTGTTCTCTGTAGCTAAGAGTCCGTTTCCTGATTTGCTCTCTCTCCCTTATTTTTTTCTTCACATTTGTTATTTACAGATGTTTCAATTATTTATTGATGTGTAGCAAACTAACCCAAGGCTCTTTGCCTTAAGACAACAACCATTTTATTAGTTGCTCATCTTATGCCAATCAGAGTGATACTCTCTCCTCTCTCTTTATATGGCCTTTCCATGTGGTCCCACCAGTAGGGGAGCCAGACTTCTTATAGGGTAGATCCAGACCCACAAAAGCACAAAACTAGAACCTTCTGGGCTTCCTTAATTCTTGCTCACAGTGCTATCCCCACTGCAGTCTGTTGATTAACAGCAAGTCAGAGGCCCAGTGCAGAATCAAGCAAGGGGCTACACAAGAGTGTGAATGGTTTTTCAGGCATGGTTTTTCAGGATCACAGTTTAATAGACTAGCACCACAGATAGGCTTTTAGTTACAGACAACCCAAAAGAATGAATTGGAAAATAAGGAACAATAAGAGCTTAGTGAAATGACTGATAATAGAGTAGATAAAAACAATTATATACCTGAACAGTGTTACAAAGTTTAATAAAATCAAAGGTAGTATTTACTATATCAATAGCTTTTCTCATAAATACTTATTTAGCCACTACCATATAATGAGTATTATGCTGGGCCCCAGCTATATAGAGGTACATAGAACAGACACAGATTTAATCCTTATAAAATTCACAGTCTAGAGAAGCTGGCATACATTCAACAAAGTCCCTGAGGTAGGAAAGACCTAGGGCATTAATGAGCTATTGCTGTGATGAATGCTGTGTAACAAACAATCCCCAAATCTTAGTGGCCTAAAACAAAAAATATCTGTTGTTCTGCTCAACAGTGTTCATTGTTGGTGAGGGCTAGTTTGGCAAACAGGGTAGGGTCAGGTCTGTTGCACTCATTTCTCTATTGGGACCAGCAGCTAATCAGGGTGGCCTCCTGTCAGATGGTAGAAATCCAAGCCAAACCATGTTTGTCCATTCACAGTCTCTATTTGTACTGTTAACTTACATTCTGTTGGCCAAAGCAAATCATATGGCCAAGTCCAGTATCAAAGACTAAGATGTATAGTTCTATTACATGGAGAAAATGAAGAAATAGAAACAATAATTTAATTAACCACAGTAATTTGAAGAACTGTGAGAGGTCCACTGGGGCTTGGATGTCATAAATGAGAAGGACAGTGGTGGGATAAAAGGTTGAAGGTGGTGGGATAAAAGGTTGAAGTAACTGAAAGATAAGGGACAGATCATTTAGGGCCTTATTGCCCTTGTTACAGATGTTGAATTGTATCTAAATGCAGCGCAAAGCCATTGGAGGCTTTTAAGCATGAGAGTGATGTGGTCAATTTGGCTTTTAAAAAAGATGCCACTTGAGTGCCCGGGTGGCTCAGTTGGTTAAACACCTGGCTCTTGGATTGGGCTCATCTTGTGATCTCAGGGTTGTGAGACTGAGCCCCATGTTGGGCTCCACACTCAGCAAGGAGTCCACTTGAGATTCTCTCTTCCTCTCCCTTTGCTCCCTCCCCCCCACCATGCTCTCTCTCTCTCTCTCTCTC
>RCUC01114748.1:0-12199 GCA_003697995.1 Taxidea taxus jeffersonii | reverse complement strand
TTTTTTTTGCTGTATTTTCACACTATACTATATGCATATCTGACAAAAGAACTACAAAGTCCTTTGCTTTATTCTTCTACATAATGATAAAACACCTAGACACAAAATACTACCCCTACAGACCTGAATTCTACTCATCATGTTAAAATGCATGCAGCGCTTTCGGGGCTTCGGCTAATTTTAATTTACTTAGCTCCATCAAGACCATGATAATGAACATTAAATGTAAAACCTAATGCCATCTCTTTTCAGCTGTACTCTCACAGGACTAGTGTGATTCAGAAATAAATAACATACATGAATAATAATAGAAATAATTTATGCAAGTGTAGAACAACTTGAAATAGAAATTCTCCACCTTGTTAAGTGCTGATTTTAGGGGTAGTTGCTGCTATTCATCCCGAGTACTATCTAATATATTTACTACTGGTCATAGTAAAACACATGAATACAAAATAAGTGAGAAACTGTAATATTCACGTGGACATTGTTGCAAACACAGGACCAAACTGAGAAGCTATATAATGTACTTGGTAGGGGGGAGGGCAGTTCAAGAACTGTATTACTGCTGGATTTTCATTATTTGGACTTCAAGGTTAAATTAGAAGTTGCTGGTGATCACAGAAGTATTGCTAGCTAATACATATTATTGCATTTCAAAAAAACTTAACATTAGAAACTTTTAAGTTAAGGGTACGATGGGTATCTTCAGGACTGTAACCTAAGCATGTCAGCAGAATTTGGCCAGAAACCACAGAGCATTAGAAGTAAGTAACTGTGTGTGGCTCTATGCTCGCTCCTTAGTGCTACAGTCATAGGTCCTTACTGCAATATGTACAGTTATGTGCCCCCTTTATCAAGGAAACCTGTATTTGACAATCCAAAGTCCTAAGGCAGAGAAAGAGTTACTTGCTTGATGAAACAATTCATACATAAGGTCCTCTAAACAGGAAAACCCCTACTATGTGAGATAATTGGCTTACTTACCCTTAGCTATTTGACACCCCCCCTCCAAAAAAAGGGAAAGTAGAAAGTAGAAACTAGAGAGTGAGGAGCTTTCGCCAAGGCAGAAAATAAATTTTCAAAACAAAACTTTTCCATGCATATCTTTTGCCACCATATATGTAGAATGATAGAAAATAAAAAAATAAAAAAATCTTTCCTGTAATTATACATCTTCTCTTAAAAAAAAAAAAAAAAAAGCTGAGCTTAGAGCCTGAGAGATGCCCGGTACATGCTTCACACAGAGCGGCATCTCTTTATACCCGAACTTTCAAAGCATTGTGTTGTACTTTATTTACGCACAGAAGACACCCGTTTGCTTCTAGGGACATTTTACTTCCTAAGACTGCAGAACAGATGCCTCTGAGACAGCAGCAGGGCACATGGACCGCGGGCAGTATCCCGCCGGGTGTGGACTAGGTTTTAGGCACTAACAGGTGAGCGGTGGGCGGGTCCCAGCCAGCCCCGCCCACTGCCACTCGACTGCCAAAGGGGCGGGGTGACGGCGCGGCGCACCCCCGGGGTTTTCAGGTGCGCGCCAAGTGTTGACCACGAGCAAGTGGAGTTCAGACTGGCCCAACTGGTAACCAACTCGAGGTCTGAATTCGGCTTTCCATTTGGAGGCTTAAACTGGAATCTACTTTGGTGGGGTTTTGAGCGGAGGGATAAGGCCGACGAGTCCCCAAAGAGCTTTGGCCAGCCCCTACCTAGTGTGTGCGGTGTTTTGATTCAGAATGAGTTAGTGAAACTTGCCTGCCAGCTACTCACTCTGCTGGCAAGTTAAGCAGGCACTATGGAGTTTCTGCCACGCAGGAGGAGTAAACTGCCTTCTGTTTTGCCGTGCTAAGGCAACTCTGAAAAGTACTATTAATTGTCTTCCTCCTAAATTTCAGTAACACTTACTGAGGAAAAGGAATTCTAAAATTAACTAAAATCATCTGGGGGGATGATCAGTCTCTGAGCAGACCTGTGAATTAAAACACAGGAGTGTATGGGTATATCTCTAGATAGATACAGAGAGAAAGTTGTCAAAGAACTTCCCAAGTTCTTCCCAAGTGGAGAAATTAAAGATTTATGTAAATATACTCCTAGGTTATTATGCTCACATGCTTGGACAGGAGTTTTACAAATTAGCACTTCTTGTGAATTTACACTTGGGATTACACAGATATAAAAAAATTACCATGCCTTTTAGTATATAAGGGCTTTGTTTCAGCATGGCCAATCTACTTCAATACCAATGTTACTTATTTTTCTCACCTGATTTCTAAATGAGGATTTAAAATTTTAATCAATGTATAAAGACCACCATGGCAGGAAATGGGAAAACACCAGACCCGGGTACAGGTACTTTGGCTGAGGCCACTGGAGTTTTCCACTCCTAACAAAACTATCCAGGTCACAGATGAGTGTTGCCTTTTAACTACTAAGCCTGTCCATCTTTGTAACTTCTGCACCTAGAAGAGTGAGGTAATCAGGTACCTCAAAAAAAGTGCTTCTTGAAAAATATGTCTTGGCTCTCTTTATGCACTTAAATGATTAAAATGGGTGTATTATTCCCTCTCAAGTACAACTTCCTTGCAGACAATTGTTCAGAACCTAGTGAACAACTAAAATATCGAGGTCAATCATCCCCCAAAACAAGTGCTAAGCAAGAGTAAAATATGTGCAGAAAAATAAAGTTAGAATGAAGTCTTGAGAAGTACCTCTTTAGCCTTGCTTAGATTCCCCCCCGCCCCGCCCCCGAAAGTGCCACCTTGTGGAATATACTGGAATGAAACAAGAAAGCCCATGTCTTAGGACAGTGTGAAATTTAAAACAAGATATTTGCCAGAAAAATTGTTTCCCTTTCCTACCTTACAACCTTCAAATTGCTGTAATAGTATTTAAATAGATGCTTGAAAAAAAAAGAAGCCTGTACAAATTTTCAAGAGGCTCTTGTTTTCTTCTTGAAGGCCAGAGCACCAGTATCAAAGGAAACATAAATATGTTGATGGGAGTTCATGCATTTATCTAAACTCCCTGGGAACGCTAAGAAATAGAAAACATTTTGAAAGAGCTGATTCATACTTCATTAAGACAAACAAACAACTAACTGAGAAAAAAAAAACACCATTTAAAATCAGACCCCTCCTCTTTTACATTTCTGCGGTATACAAACATCAGAAGATAGAAAAGGCCAAAGGAATCTTCTGGTTTATTTTCTGAAAAAGTACAAGTTAGAAATGCTTGAGATATAGGTATATAACACAAATAGGTTGAAAACTGCATGGATAAGAAATGAAAATGCTGTTTTCTTGTGCTTGTGGAGGAAAACACCACTGTTAATTATCTGAGGGCTCATGTTGCTGGACAGGCTTTTGCGTAGCCTCAAGAAGTTTCTCCATGGTGGGGAAGAACACGTAGGTATGTTTCTAGTCATACATCTGAATTGTATTGGATGCACATAATTTGGGCTTCAGTTTTTCAGAAAGATCCTGGTGGCACAGGAAACGTGCCTTTTTAAAATTTAGTATGTATATGTATTTCTTACAATGAATATGAATTTCTTACACTCTTAGGCTTGTATAACAAGTGTAGCTTCTTGTAGCTGCTTCCTCCTACAACCTAAGAAAGGATTTACGGGTAGTTTAGTTTCTTCAGGCTGACATTTGAAATGGCAACTGCTCTGGAACAGCTTTTCCAAAAGACATGTTTTAGGACATATTGATTTCATAGTTGCCAGGTGACTTTAATATAAATTCTTACAATGTATTTGTTAATATCTATCCTTCAAAATATATCTTAACTTTGAAACTACCCTTTTTTGAATACCTTCACTTTCTTCTGATTTTTCTCTATCCGTTGTCCACTATTTTAGGACTTTTAAAGATTTTGAAATCACATCACATCTTTATTTTTATAATATAAAGGCACTGTTTTTATGTGTCACAATGTAAAACATGCATTCTTCTGAATTCTATCAGTACCTCAGAATTTATAATGTTTCAACATTTTCTTTCCAAGGTAATATTCTGTAGTTTCTCTACTAATACAATTAGGTAATTACAGTGGCTTATTAACTTTTATTATTACTCTTTCTTTGACCTGACGATGCAACAAAAGCCTGCTTTTGGAAAATGTCAGGCACTCTCTTGTGTGCTTATCATATGAACAGTCCAGTTGTCACTTATAAGAAGCAATTATTTGAAGAGCAGAATTTTAATGTTTATATTAGAAGCTTACATGATTTTAATTTCCATAAAGGAATGAGGATTGCCATTACTGACTTTAATAGGCACCACTTTTAAGAGAAGCAGCTGTAGTTAAAAGCTCAATTTTAATACATAATTAAAGGTTCACAATGTTTGGTACTATTTAGGTTTTTTTTTTCAAGATGGACAGTACCACATTCTGGAGTCATCAAACTAAAGATAAAATCTTTAGTAAGGGGTACAAATTCTCTTTATGATACCCCGTGCATTCTGAAATTTTCATTTTCACTTAAAACTAAAAGACAGAGATTCTACTCTGAGGTAAATACTTTCAACTATTTTTCCGTAAGACACAATGGGCTAAATGAAAAGTCTGCCATTCCTAGTGTGCGATTCCTGAGACAAAATCATGAGAATACAGAGGGATAAAATGGCTTGGAGCTCTTGTCCAAAACAGGTTCTTTGCTTCTTGGGTTCCTATCCACTTTAAAGGAGAGACAAAAGTGGGAGACACCAAGGCACTGGGTTCTTAAAAGCTCCTGGAAGTTGTGTTTTTAAGGTTAGAAGATTAAGGCCTTATTACCTTTGCCACATGATAGCTTATGATGCTGAAACGGACAGGTGTCTCTTTTATTCTTCAATGGGACTGTTAAAATTCCAGCCCACACCACAGTTCCTTCCCACAGTGCCTAGTCCACCAGAACAACTGTCACGTAGAAACCAGCAGGCACACGCCAGCACCAGTTCTCTTATGAAATGCATACGTCATTTTCAATCTGACCTCAGATTTTTACTGTTATAAGCGGCTTCAGTATACCCCTGGGGCAGTGTGACCTTTGCAGCTAACCATGCCTTCGCTTTTGGCAAAGACGTTTGAAACGCTATGTCACAGAAGAATAAGCTGTATTCAGTCAGGTCCTATGCTGCTATACGCTTCCAGGTGCCCTAATGCTAAGGGTGCTTGTGTGGGATCTGCATTCGAGAACTGGTAGGCCAGATATACAAGACATAAAACAAGAGGGTAATCACTCAACTCCCAAGAACTACACATGGAAGAGCTGGGGTCAGACTCTTAAAGTTCAGAGAGGCCGAGGTGCCCTCTTCTTCTGCCTCTCCGAGGATAATCTGCAAGTATCCAATGCTGAAACTGTTTGTGCTTTTTTTTTTTTCATAAACACTACCGAGAAATGAACCAAAAGTATATGCTAGAAATAAAGTGGGGCTCTCTACTTGTTTAAAATTCTCAAGAATGCTGAAAAATTCCAGTTTAGAACAGCTGCATTTTTCTTGAGAGAACTTAGGAAAAACTTAAAAAAGCAGAAACTCAAGTTATGTCCACTCTAATTGTGGATGTGAAACAAAAAAGCACATGACGAATCAGTGCAATGAGTTTTAAATTCAGTGTCTATGCCCCAGCAAAAATGTCTTTATATTTTGACCCGCCATCAAAGGAAAGGCAGAGCTTACTGTTCCAGGGGAGACATCGCCCCCCCATGCTCTGGACTCGTTATATCTCAAGCATTTACAAGGGATAACAAAGCATAATCAATGTTGTGAACAACGAAGAAAGTGTAAAACATTCATATGGCCCATCTTCTCATTTTGTATCCGGTTTTAGACAAATCTTCCTGCCCTTCAAGTTACTGAGTTAGAAAAATGTTACACAACGTATATATTAAAAAAGAGTAATTCCCACCCCAAAAAGCTTTCCAGGAGAAAAGTCTCCTAATTTTTTTCTTGCTCAAGATGGTAGTATAGAAACACTGAGCTGTGAAGAATTTAGGAAGGCTTGACAACATATAAACATCATCTGGAACATTTTCTACTGAGGGAAGCAATGTTCATTTTTTGAAAACCCTAACTCTAAACATAGTCTAACTGTTGCATGCACTCAAACCATGAGTCAGAAAGCAAAGACAGCTAAACTTCCAGAAAGATACTTAATCTCTGTGTCTTTGAGCACTAATCACATATAAGGCAGAGATGACACTGGAAAATAACAGTAGAGAAAATGGCGAGAGAAAAAAATAAAGCTGTTCACAATGCCCAGGTCAGGCTGGCTCTGCAGAGAGCAGGAGTGGGCGCAAGGCACTAGTAACAAGCACAGCCTGGGGGATGGAGAAAAGATCATTTTATAGAGTAAATATATATTTCTAAAAAATAGTTAAAGACATTCCCTCTGATTCTAACTGACAATGTATTCTAAAAAAAATTACAAAACACTAAGTAACAGTTTAAAGCAATCTATGTGCTGGTGATAAGAGAAGAACCAGTCCTCTACTCACTGCCTAGATAACAACAATGAATGCCAGGTAGGAAGATTGCATCAGAACGAGGACATACTGGGGGGACCCTGTATGTAGGATTGCGAAATCGGAGCCATAAGCCACATCTGAATCTAAGTATTCACAAGAGGTTCACTGAAAGCAAGCAAGCAGGAGGTGTTTGGGAAAAGCGTGGGCAATCTGTTATTAGTTAGGTAATGATAGTAATATATATTAGAGGTCCTGGGGGATCGATAAGATGGACACTTTGCAAACAAGGCAGTGCATGGTAGAAAACGTACAGTGTAATAGGGAAAACTTAAATGGTATTCCTGTCTCTGGTCAGAGAGAACTACTCTCCATACCAAGACAGCAAACAGTTTCTGACAAATTCCTAAAGTCCAAAACAAAATAAAGTAACAATAAAACCCAAGAAGGAAATAGATTTCAAATCAGGAAATAAAGGCTTTCTCTAATTTTTTTTTTTTTTTGACAATTTTACCTATTTGAGGTACACTCCCTAAATCTATAGCAAGTAAGAAAAAGCTTATAGGGTATTTTTCAAAAGAAACAATAAAAGCATATAATACAAGTTAAAATGGACTTATATTGAGTAAATTCAGCTTTTTTTGAAGAGTAACTAGAATGTATGCTTTAAAAAACAGGTTTCTTAAAAAGATACCAGTATTTTTTTTTCCTTTTGTTTTGTGTATAAAACCTCATCTAGATAGTCAATCTTTTACTTCTAGCAAATTTACTGCTTTTGGCCATGAAATTCTGAGGACATGGGCTCAGCTTTCTAATTCAAGAAGCCCATTCTGATAAATCACCTTTAGTCAACAGAAACCTGTTATTTATGGGTCACTTTGAGTCTTTCAAATTCAATTATTCTTGTTGTTTACAGAAAGTAACACTTTAAGAGAATAAGAATCACACACACACACACACACACACACTCTCTCTCTCTCTCTCTCTCTCTCTCTCTCACTCAAAAGTACCGAATCAGGCTGGGGCAGCTGCAGAGAGATTACATCATAACTCAGCTGTGCCTGGATTGCTCACTTCACACTGGCAGCATTCAAGGTTAGAAAAATGAAATGGCAGCACAATTGGTCAGCAGCTTCTCTTCTTCTGGAATTTTTCCAGGTTCTCGAAACAAACAGACAAACAAACGAATGAACATAAAGCTGCAATCACTCTTGCATTGATTTCAAAACAGTAAACTAGGCGGTTTCCATGGAGAAGCAGAGCCCATCCAGAAGACGGCAACTAGAAGGTCCCCAGCCAGTGATCCTCAGCAGCTCTGCTGGGGCTTACTCAGGGTGAAGGGGGGTGGCATCAGCCCCCAAGGGTGTTCTCCAGGTGATCAGCTCAAGGTGGCGGCGGCAGAGGGGGTCTTAGGCTGTGTTCATGTCTGAGCTGTTCTGGTTGGGTGGCGGACGGGCGTCCAAGTTTTCCTTGCGCCTCTCCAGGTCATGGAAGTATGGGTGAGACAGGGCACTGTAGGCCGATATTCTTTTGGCTGGATTGAATGTTAAGCACTTCTGTGATAAAGAAAGAATCATTGACTGATATAAAACATGTCCATCTAAATAATATGTTTAGACAGTTACAAGTGTATTCACTACATGAATTGTGTGTCTAGAAAGAGAACGAGCATCTACTTCAAGGGACACTACGGGGCGCCTGGGGGGCTCAGTTGGTTGAGCGGATGACTCTTGGTTTTGGCTTAGGTCATGATCTCACGGTGGTGAGATGGAGCCCTACATCGGGCTTCATGTGTAGTAGGGAGTCTGCTTGGGATTCTCTCCCCCTGCCTCCTGCTCCTGCTCCCTCTCTCTTTCTCTTTTTAAAATAAATAAGGGATGCCCGGGTGGCTCAGTTGGTTAAGTGTCTGCCTTCGGCTCAGGTCATGATCTCAGGGTTTTGGGATTGAGTCCCACATTGGGCTCCCTGCTCAGTGGTGAGTCTGATTCTCCCTCTCCCTCTGTGATCTCTCCTGCTTTTTCACTCTCTAAGGTAAAGTCTTTAAAAACAACAACAACAACAACAACAAAAAACTTTAAAAAAAAAGGTCACTAAACAAAATGTAGACATAGCCGTCTTATATATGGCCTCAAGGTATAAACTGCCCTTCAGGAAAAGGCAACAGCTTTTGGGTTGCCTGTGGACTATTACCTCCCCAGGCTTTCTCTTCAACCCACCCCGCATCCTTTAAAAAATACTATTATTATTGTAGTATGTATACAACTTTATTTAGATAGTGATTTTTCTAATGCTAGCCAACTTAGTGCTACAGTCAGGACTAAGCTTTTAAACTTTTTACCCACCCCCAAGCTTTACTGATGAGTCGGGGTAAAAGGCTAATTAATCATTAACAGTTTCTGATATATTTCTAAAATCAAAACCAAACCAAACCAACAACAGAAGAAACAAAAAAGGAAATACATTTCAAACCAGGAAATAAAGGTGTTCTCTATGAAGGAGGGGGCAAGTAAGGGCTAACACCTAGGACCAGCTGTTCGCAATCCACCAGCCAGCCGTGGACTCTGCCCCAGGGCTGGACCATCCTCCAGATTCAGTTCTGATACTGAACTCTATTCTAGGCTGTCAGCCCAAGTGCAGGCAGAAGGTCAAAGTGGGGGGATGCCAACCTCTGGAGCAGCAATCTCTACTCCCCAACTGCCCACTCATCATCAAGCAGGCAGAGCACTTCCCTAACCTCTCAGCTCTACTTCCACTCCAACCCTGGGTTCCTTCAAATCCTCTTCCTGTCCTTTCACCAACACCTCACAGTGCCTAGCAGGTGGCCAGCACTAGTGAAGGATGAGTCAGACCCACCCATCACCCAGGAACACACAAGGAGCAGAAAAACCGTACTGGCTTCCCCATCCGTGTGATGAAGTGAGCTGGGGACCGGAAATGTCTATCAGCTTCAGTCCTGTCTGTCATCTGAAGACTTCCCATCACCACGGTTACGCTGACCTCTTCCATTTAACCTGGGTTTTTGCTCTCGAGGAGCTCAGAGTCTCAGTCAGGTCCTGACTAGATTAGGACCCTCTCTAACATTCTGTTGAACACTACTGACCTGGAAAATTCTATATATAATTCCAGGAAAATTTCTGGGTCTCCTGAAATCTTAATTAAGCTGAGCTGCCCACCAGTCTGTGGATGGCGGTTTCTCACAACGTCTCCTGAAAACAAAAGAGCCAAAGGGCAAGCCGAGGAAGAAGCTTGTTGCTAGAGTAGTCCTACTGTCTCTAATAGCAATAAACATCTTAGAGAAGTTTTACATGGGGTGAATTCCCTCACGATAGAAGAGCAGGGGCAAAATCCTTGAGCCTGAGTTTTCTCTTCCCCAGAGTCCAGGAAGGAGAAAATTAGGTAGTGACATTAGAAAAGGAAGCAGCCAGTTTAATCCCCAGGACATAGAGATGAAGAAAAAAAAAGTTGTGGGAACATGTTCAAGATAGGACAACATGTCCCAAGAGGACTGTGTGGGAGGAACCCCATCCCCACAGCTATCCTGATGGCTTAGAGCTGGGAAGAGGGTGGAGAGGAGAACTCCTTAGCCTAATGTGGAAGTGTGTGAGAATCTCAAGTTGGGAGTCTTTTTTTTTTTTTTAAACAATTTTATTTATTTATTTGAGAGGGAGGGAGAGACAAAGAGAGAGAGAAAGAGCGAGCACACGTGTGCACACTAGTGGTGTAAGGGCAGAAGCAGAGGGAGAGGCAGACTCCCTGCCAAGTAGTGAGCCCAATGCAGGGCCCCATCCCAGGACCCTGGAATCACAACCTGAGCCTAAGGCAGATGTTCAACTGACTGAGTCACCCAGGTGCCCCAAATTGGAAGTCTTAATACTTAAGTCCTACAGAAACATTGTTAGACATGGTGGCTAAGTTCCATCACTGTTCTACTTCAACAGAGCAATTGGATGACTTGAGAATTCATTCAAAGTCTTGTGTAAGAATATTGTTTCTCCAAGAAAATCTAATTTACTTACCAAATCACTGATAAAATGGACTTCTGGAACTGCTATTTAGTCAATAATTGACTACTGTGACAGACTGGGTCATTTTTCAGCACGTATCCTCCTCCTTCCCACTCCTCCTTTCATGGGAGAAGTATTCTTTCTTCTATTAGAGTTGGCCTTGGCCATGCAACTTACTTTGGCCAATGGAATGTGGACAGAAGCAGCAGGGTACCTTCCAAGCTCAGGCCATTGGGGCCATCATGTGTTTCTGCTTGCCCTTCTGGGAGCATCCGCCTTCTATTATGAGAAAAACATGCCCCAGGGACCCAAAGGCCCTCTTGTTCTGGGGCCCAGAATGAGACACCCGGAGAACACTTGTCCTTGACTCACAGGCTGCAGCACAGCAGTCTCTGCCAATCTGAGACCCATGAGCAAGAAATAAATGCTTACTGCTATGCTAGGAGATTTTTGGGTTGTATATTATGCAGCAAAAGCATACTAATCCAAGGAAAACTCTTGTTCCCCAATATGTGCCTCGAGGCCCTGAAAACAGTTCGACAGCAGAAACTTTTTTCAACAGGAGCATCATACTTGGATTAAGTACCCAGCCTCTCAAGTTAACCACGATGAAGGGGACAAAACTTGTAAAGATGGGTAGGTTTTGGATGTTAAAGATAATCATCCCCCTGAATGGTCTTATGACTGTGCACTACTTACGTGTGTAAGAGCATTTATAAACACCAAGGTATACATCCATCCACACAGGGTGGAGATACTAGAATGCCAGCCTTGTTTTCAGATAAAACAAAGGACAATTCTCAGAGTGCTAAAACTCAAATGCTGTTTCTTAAATGAAACAACTTTCGGAAATATCTTTCCCTCTTTCATCCTTACTAAATCACTTTAAAAAGAGGCAACAAATACCGCTGGGGTCTCAGCTGCCTCTCTGGTACCAAACGGCTCTCTTTCTTCTGCTCCATAGTCCTCCCCTGTGTCCCTCTAGCAGGAAACAGTGAGATCTTTCAGGGGTTCTGAGCTTTGAGGTCCTGGGCTGTCCTCTCCCGGAATGCCCGTTAATTATTCATGTTTTATCCTTATTTTTCTTCTAGTCCTGATGTCACTGGGGCTGCTTCTTGTTCCTTTCCTTTGCTTTTTCTAATCTCTGCTGACACTCACTGTCACCCTCTGCCTTGTTTCTCTGGTAGTCTCTTTGTGCCTTTTTCTTCTCTGTCTGCTGCTACTTCTCTAGTTGAGCACTCGTGTGTCGTCTGACTTGGAAAGCCACCACTAGTGGGAGACACTGAATGAGCCTGGGGCATTGTCTGCTATCTTTACATTTTAAGTTCCTCTTGGTGATTCCTCCTGATGTTGGAATTACATGAGATACTCTGAGCCGTCTCTGGGTGTCCCAGTAGCTGAAGGAGTGGGATGCTTCACTACTAAAATTGGCTATCATTGTGATTCTGTGTCCAGAATCTTCTAAGAGGAGCATTCCATTCAAAGTTCTTGCTGAAAAGGAAAGCCCATGGCCGCCGTTTTTTCTAATACATCGTCCCTATCCCTTCCCGGCAGAGCTGACTGGACCAGGAATGGTGACTCGGCTCTAGGCACCAACTCTTAGCATGGCTTGGAAAAAAAGGTGAGGTGTATCAGCCACATTCTTCCTTTTAGGAATCCGATGTAGGAAACAGAGGTTAGACCTCAAAGGATCCATGAGTTAGCTGAAGTTCTGAAGTCAAGGGGCCAGGCACAGTTAAGGGGAGCA
>ML098560.1:4922-18040 GCA_003697995.1 Taxidea taxus jeffersonii | reverse complement strand
GTCAGAGATCAAAATCAGGACTGCAGTGAGCCAGGCAGCTGTCCCCCCACAGCCCTTCTGCAGTACTCACCCCGGCGGACTGTGAGGATGCTGGCGCCCCCCTCGCGGGTGCCCACCCGAGCAGACACCCGCACAGTGTAGCTTAGCCCAGCCCGGACATCATCCAACTCAAAGGCTGTCTGACTTCCAGGAAGCACCAGGGTCCGTTCAACCCCTAAGAAAGAAGGCAGGGTAGGTGGACAGGGGTCAGTGAGACACAGAGATGTGGGATGATGGCAGTCAGTGACAGACAGTGACACAGGATAATGGACCAGTGATGAATGGAGACCCAAGATGATAGGGGTCTGTGGACAGGGACATGGAATGTAGGACGAGAGAAGTCACTGGACAGTCATAGGAATTGACAGGTCGGGTGCCTGGGTGGCTCAGTCGTTAAGCGTCTGCCTTTGGCTCAGGTCATGATTCCAGGGTCCTGGGATCGAGGCCCACATTGGTCTCCTTGCTCAGCGGGAAGCCTGCTTCTCCCTCTCCCACTCCCCCCTGCTTGTGTTCCCTCTCTTTTTGTGTCTCTCTCTGTCAAATAAATAAATAAAATCTTTAAAAAAAAAAAAGGAATTGACAGGTCATCAATAGACAGGGACATGGGGTGACAGGGGCCAGTATTGGGTGGGGACAGGGGCTGAGAGCTCAGCATGGACAGTGGTTCCAGCTAGGATCCCTGAAGGACAGGGACTGAGCTTGTACTTGTGGAGAAGGAGGGAAGCTTCAGCCAGGGATGTGTGGCAGCGAGTGGAGACAGACCCCGGTGAGAAGAGGCGCTGAGGCAGGGCTGGGAGCAGACACCCATGACAGATCTGGGCTCAGTTGCCACCTTGGGCGATAGATGGACAAGGAGACAGGAGAAAGCTATAGAAACCCGGAAGCAGAAAGAGATGGGGTGAAGGTGCAGTCAGGCCCCAATAGCTGGATCTTTAATGTGTGTGTGGGTGTGGCTGTGACCCCCTCACCCTGGGTACTGCGCACAGCAATGCGGTACTCGGTGGCCCCAGGAACTGGGCTCCAGGACACTCGCACCCGCTGCCCGGGCAGCTCGGTAGCCTGTAGGTCCGTCACAGGGCCCACAGGCAGCTCTGGCCCTGTTGGAGAGTGCAGCATGAAAGTCTGCCCGGCCCCCCACACCCCCACCTCTTCCCCTGTCACAAGGCCAGGCCCACAGAGCCCTCACCAGTGGGGACCACGGTGGCAGGTGTGGCCACCTCACGGCCCTCCAGCAGCGTGTAGAGCGTGAGGCGGTACTCGGTGCCCGGCTGCAGCCCATCCAGCTGGTAGCGGGTCACATCTGGGGGCAGCACCACCTTCTGCGGCGCCCCCAAGCCTGCAAGATGACAGGGTCAGGCCCGCTGAAGCCAAGCCCAGCCCTGCCCACCCACCCCTCTCCCCTGCACGGACCACTCTCACGCCGCCATTCCAGCCGGTAGCCACGGGCCTCAGGCACCAAGTTCCAGGAAATGAGAATGGACGTGGGGCCCAGGATGACCGGGCGCAGGGTCTGTTCAACAGAGGCATCTGCCCAGGGCACACGGGACATCAGTGGTCTCGGTGCTCTGCCCGCCTGCCCACCGTGCCCAAAGAAAGCCCCCGGCCCTCTCACCGGTACGGGCAGTCAGGGAGGCGGCCGCCCCGACACTGCGGCCGAACAGGCTGCTCACAGTCACCTCGTAGTCTGTGCCAGGCTCCAGGTCACGTAGCAACACTGACCCCTGCCCGGGGCCCAGCTCCTGCTGCTGTGTGACACCGCCTGCACAGGGGGCACAGGAGGGCACATGCGTACACAGCTGGGGTGGTCAGTGTGCCTTGCAGACTCAGAACCCTGCCATCCTGTCTGAGGTGTGGGGATCCCTCTCACTCACCACTGAGGACCCGCCATGTCACACGGTAGCCAGTGGCACCCGGCACGCTCCGCCAAGCCACCAGGAGGCTGTGGGTCGTGGTGTTCTGGATGGTCAGCTCCGGCCCCTCCAGGGCAGCTGGGGGAAGGTGCACCAGGCATTAGCAGAGTCAGGGGTGGGGAGGGGTTACTGGGTAGTTAGGGGAGCGGGGTCAGAGGTTAGGGTCAGAGGTTAGCAGAAGTGCTCACTGGTCCGGGCTGTCCCGCTCACGGCCTCCCCGATGCTATTGGCGTAGAGGGCTACCACGGTCACTTGGTACTCGGTCAGTGGCCGGAGACCCTGCAGCTGCGTGCTGGTCTCACCAGCAGGGACGCTCACCTGCCCAGGGTCAGAGGTCACTTTACCTTGCCCAGCCAAATCCCCAGCCCCCCACCTGCCATCCCTGACATCCTTACCTCCCGCCGCTCGCTGGACAGCGGCTGCCCCAGCCCTGTCAGAGGAGCATACTGGACCTTGTAGCCAGTCACAGGGCCACTGGCTGCAGTCCACTGTACTCTCAAGGACTGACTGCCTGCCTCAGACAGCACCAGGTCTCGGGGACCGGAGGTCGAGTCATCAGCTGGGAAGGGCGGGGAGTCAGGCAACCAGGCAGGAGGATCAGGGGTCAGACTTAAAGCGGAGCATTGGGGTCAAGGGTCAGGAGCCCATAGGGTAGGGTCAGCACCCCGAGGGCAGGATCGGAGGACAGTACCCCCCCCAGCCTGATCTCGGGGCACATGGGATGGCATCACCACTCCCAGGTAGGGGGCAGGGGTAGGGGTCCAGGTCAGGGCACAAGTGTGGGCCGGAACTCACTGGGCAGGGTCACGGGCACGCCCCCTGCAGTCGTGCACACTCTCCGGGAAACAAGAGGCAGCAGGGTCCTCAAGATACTGAAGTCGTTGACGAAGAAGAAGAAATCACTGGTGGGCTGTGAGGCAACTCGCCTCAGCTCCTCGGGGTCGGCATTCTTGATCCCTGAGGGGACGCCCAGTCAGAGCTCGGGGGTTCCCATGCCCTCTGACTGGCCGCCACCACAGCCCACGTGTCACCTCAGCTTGGCACTCACCCACGGCAAACAGCTTGACACCCTGCCCCTTCAGCCGCTGGGCAGCTGTGTCCACCAGGTCCTGGGACTTCCCGTCTGTGATGAGGATACAGACCTGGGGCAGGCGCATGGGGTCAGTTAGTGTGCCTCAGCCAGCTAATGTGGGGGGCAGGGTAGGGGGAGAGATCACCTTGGGGACACCAGGTCGGGCCAGCTGGGGCAGGAAGACGTGGTCAGCCACGTGGAGAATCGCAGCCCCCGTGCGCGTGTTGCCCCCCTTGTAGCTGAGCTCACGGATGGCTCGGATCACATCGCCCCCTGAGCCAAGGGCATCGAGGCCGAACTCTGTCCTGTGCAGGGGAGGGAAGGTAGCAACAGACTCAGGGCCAGGACCCGTCCTGGCCCTGGCTTCTAGGAGGCCTCTGGGGTGAGGTTTGCGAATATCAGGTCCCCTTCAGGGTCCTCTTGGTTCTGTGACTCCTGTCCTCCACCTCTGAAGCCAGTCACAATCTCCTTCGGTACCCCTCTGTGCCCTGCCTGTGGCTGGAGCCCTTGAGGCTCCCTGCCTCCGGGAGCAGGATGTCTGGTTAATTAAGTAATTGTGGGAGGAAGCGTCCGGTTGTAGGGAGGTGGCCATTGGCCAGGCAGGGAGACCCTGTGGGAGGGGAGAGGCCGAAGGCATCAGGAGGCTGAAACAGGGACAGTCCGGTAGGTAGTCAGGGGGCATCTGAGGCCCCTGAGCTCCCCATCTCCAGGTCAGAAAACACAGGGCTATCTTTGGCAGGACACCAGCCCAGAGGTGTCTCAGGTGCAAGGACTCTACCCAGGAGATCCTTGCCTGTCTCCAGAGGAGGTCCTAGCTCAGGGAAGAGGGGTCTGGGTTCCCCAAAGCCTGGCCTAAGGGTTTCTGGGATCCCTGCTCCTGTGGGGAGAGAATCCTGGTGAGAGCTCCGGGTCCCTAGCTCCAGGGGCCACCACTCACCGGGGATCATCGCTGTACTGCACGGCAGCGAAACGCACGCCCTGTGCACTGGCCGCCCCCGAGAAGGGCAGCACCAGTCCCTCCAGGAAACCTCGCACTTCACGGAAGTTGCCTCGGCCAATGGACGAAGAACCATCGAGCAGGAACACGATGTCAGCGGCGTAAAGGCGTGTGCAGGTCACTGGGGCAGGGAGGAGCCATGAAGCTCTCTCCTGGGAGCCCACCCACCCCTCCACGCACTGTGGTCCCTTGGCACTAGGGGCTGGGGAGGACGGAGTAGGCCGCAGAGGCTAAGCTAACGGGCACTGGGCCAGCTGGGCCCTGGGAGCCTCTGAGGGAGGGACAGAGGAGCCCCGAGCAGACTCTGTGGGGGACTGGTATGTGCAGAGAAGGGAGAGCCTGGCCACAGGTGTGGATCTGGGACTGAGGTGGGCCTCAAGGGGCCAGCATGGAGTGACAAAGAGGGGGTGACCCAGCTTGCATTTGGGGAGCCAGAGTTTGGGACCCAACAGGATAGGATGAGGTTTGGGAGACCAGCAGGGGGAGCGGAGGGTTTGGGGAGTCTGGGGAGAGTTAGCAGGGATGCAGGCAGGGCTGTGGAGGTGGGAAGGGTCCCAGATGAAGGCCACGGGTGACAGGGTGAAGCGCCGGGATGAAGTCCTTCCCGGCGGTGCCCACCTCTCTCCCTGTGCTGGGCTCGCGCGCAGAGTGCCCCTGCCAGGATCCCGGCACAGAGTGTGGCCACCAGGAGCGGCAGCCTCATCCTGGGTGGAGGAGATGGTCAGCCAGGCCCCCCGTCTCTGTCCCTCAGCTGTCGCGGTGGGAGCCCAGGGCACCCCTACCCCAGTCCCGGTCTTGCCTGCCAGTCCACCGGCTCCCGCCGCCGCCGTTGCTGCAGTCCCGCCGCCACAGCCGAGAAAAGTCCCTGATCGGTCAGGGTGGAGCTGCGGGCGGGGTCCCAGGCGGCCCGGCCCTCACCCAGCGCCCCGGAGGCCACGCCCCCACCACCCCTGCCCGTTTAGACAACCTGAAAGTGTAAAGCCCCCCACCTCCTGTGGCTTCCAGGACTCCCCTCAGAAGGCTCTTGACCCTCCAGCCCTGTCCAGGGTCAGAAGCTGTGGCTGCTTTAAGGTCAGAGTAACTAGTGTCATCACCGCTGGAGGCTGGAATTTAGATAGGTTATGGGGGATGGAAGAGACGGGGGGGGGGGGGGGGGGGGGATGGGAGAGTCGGCAGGATGGTGGTGGGGGGAGGCTGCAGCTGGAGATGACTCACCCCCCACCCCATGGGGGTGCCCAGACAAGCCTTCAGGCCATGAGTCCCGCCGGCCACTCCTGTGATTCAGCCATCCCTGTCTGTCTCGGATCTCCTGTGCCCCACCCCAATGCCCTTGACAGCTGGAGCAGCCCCCAGCAAATGAGGGACTCTGGGCTCATCCCAGGGACCAAGGCACCACTGGACTGCATCTGCAAAATGCACCCCCCCACCTTGGGAAGTGGAAGCCAGGAGGAGAGAATCAGTGTCGTGCGTATGCATACGTGTCCATCCCAGCACCCTGCACCCCCTGCCATGCCCTGAACCAGTCCCAGACAGATGCCATCCAGCTGTGCTTGCACGGAGGGGGACTTGTCCATATGTGCAGGGTGAGACCACCCACAGTGACAGCTCAACTCTCAGGAATCCACCCCTTCCTGCCTACACCCCCACTGGTGGCCCCAAGTTCCCCCTAACTACTCGTCCTCCTTCTGGCCTGCCGGAGTCTCCTCCCTCACTCTATTCTTGAAGACCCCCTTCTACCCACCATTCCCACCAGGTCCAGCGGTCCAGTGGGTCCTCCCTCCTCTCCTTGCCTCTCTCAGGGCCCACCTGCAGCTGCCACCTTCATAAGTACCCTTGTGCCACTGCTATCCCTTTAACCAGCCTGACTTCCCACCCATTTCCCTAACTGGCTTTTGTGACTTAGACAGTTCCCTTTGACAGATCTCCAGGTCACGAACGCTGCTGTCCTGAGGACATGAGTGTTTATATGTGCGTGTCTTCATCATAGGGGAGTGATACCAATGCAGTGCTGTTCCCAAGAACAGCAGGCCCCGTGTTTTGTTTGTTTTCTGAGAAGCTCAGAAAGTATGTCTACACTCACCACTGCCACCGAGTCCCTTCCAACATCCTGGCCCTGGGCCTCTGCTGGGTCAACAGGCTGAGTGAAGAAGAGATGGGGACAGCTCTTCATCTTCCCTGGGCTCCATCTGGGGGCCGGTGTTGGCAGTGGGGCGGTGGGGGGAGGGTCTCTGGTATGGCCAGAGCCGGAGGCAATGAAGACCATCCATGCTGCCTGTTTTCCTATTGCCCAGATGGCTGAAGCTACAGAATGGCCCCTTTTATCACTGATCCTTCCCCCTATCACAGGATACAGGGCTGTGACCCATGGGGTCCAGAACTTTTTCCAAGGTTATGGTCTCCCCAGCCCAGCCCTTAAAGCTGTCTGATGGGTGAGAAGAGCAGAGAACCAGACACAATCTCCTTATGGAGATTATACTCTTCTCTTGCACATCGGAGGCAAGAGCTCACTGTAGGGTCATAGACACGTGACGGTCCAGCCTGTAGGGGTGACTAGACAGCCTGCTGAGAGGGTAGCAGGACCATGATGTGCCCTGGAAAGGAAGGGCTGCCTGCTGTGTGGGGGTCCCTCAAAGGGTGCTGGGAGAGGCTGTTGGGGAGGCTCAAGCACAGGGGCGATGTGTGAGACTGGAGTCCCCTGAGGCCACGAGTAGGTATGTGACCGTCCAAGTCTCTTGGCTCCAGCCTCCTGGCAGGTGCACAGGCCGGAGCACAGCTCCAGGGCCCAGCACCTTCCTTCTGAAGAGTGGGGTCCCGGAGCTCCGTCCTTCTCACGCTCCCCCAGAAACCTCCTTCTCTGGCTTCAGTCCCTACCTCTGCCAGGTGGTACCACATCTTTAACTGGGGCTTCCTTTTAGGATTCCAGCCCCACACATCCCACTGTCTCGGACACCTCCAAGCTTTGTGGCCAAAGCTAGGCAGGTTGTCCTCTTCCAACCTACCCCTCCTTGGGGTACCCCAGTGCTGTTGGGGCTACTATCCTGCTTGTGTCCCCTGCAGCCCGCTCCAGCTCTTCCTATGGCTGTGACCTCTGCTCTGCCATAGCACAGTGCCCTGGGGTGCCACAGAAATCCAGCCTGAGCTCCCATGCTAAACCTCAGGCTGCCCAAGTCACTTCACTTCCCAGTAACCTCCATGGCACCTCCCTCAAAATGTCTCCATAGCACAGATCAAATTCCCTGGCTCGGTGTGCAAGGTCTGTTGGGACCAGATCACCCCCAGATGGTTCTGGGGGTGCTGGGGGGGACCCAGCACCCCCAGAACCTTTATAAGCCTGGGCTTAGAAATCAATCCCATCTTCCAGGAGCTGACTTACTCCCTGGACCCAGTGTACCACATCTGTAAGCACTAGGGTGGGCCTGTCAGGGTTCTGCACTGTCTAGCAGGTTCTCTCAAAGTAGGGGGATGACCTGGGACCTCCAGTTCTAGCAGGCACTTGACCGTTATTTCCTAATTGACAACTGGTGACAGCAGAGATGAGAGAAAGGCAGTGGGGCAAGGCAGGAGGGATTCAAGGGTTGTTTGGGGCCACTGCAAGGCTGATGCTGGGTGATTTCTCAACCACCTCTGTCCCTGCACCCTGTTCCTGACTGCCAGGGGCACTCCCCCAGGAGAATCAGACCCCTCACTTCCACTTCCTTCCTGGGCTCCCAGGAAACCTGACTGCAGAAGGGCTGGAGACACAGGAAGAGGGGTCCACCTGCTCACCTGCCTTGTGGGGCCAGGGCCTGAAGGGGGACCAGGCAGCTCTGAGCTCCACTGGCTCCTGGCTGCCACGGGTAGATGGGAAGGGGATCATCAGGCCAGCAGCTCAGGACTTGCCTGGGACATATCTAGTCAAGGGAGGGGGCTCGGGCCCCACTGAGCTCAAGGCTATTCTCAGAGCCTGAGTCAGCGGCAAATCGAGGCAAAGGATTCCTGCCCTGCCTGTCCAGGCAACAGTCAGAAATCAGATGGGAACACTATGCCCCAGGCTATCATACTCCCAGGATCCCGAGTAAACATTCGAAGGAGGCTTCCTCAGGGACTGTCCTTGGCCCTTTCTGGTCCTTCCAGGGGGCCAGGAACTGCCAGAAGGCATACTACATGGGGCCCACACCAAAGGGCTTCCCTCCTGAGCCACAAGAGTTCCCAGGCGGGGACATCTACCAGGGCAAAAGCATGGGTTCCCACACCCTACTCTTGGGACAGACTAGCTAGGAGCATCCCCCATGTGGCTAAGTGGAAACATCTGGCTTCAACTCCCTGCAGGCATCAAAGGCTTCCGGCCTCCATACTGCAGCCCCCACACTCGCCCCTGGCTGAGGAGACATCAGCCTGTGGGAAGGCAGAAGGATCTGGGGCATACAGAACTGGAGGAAAGTCCCTGCTCCCCCATCCGCTGCCCAGAGGACTCCACGGCAATGCCAAGAGAACAACACAGTTCTCAACACAAGCCTTTATTGGAGGTAAGGTCATCTGCACACAGGTCTGAAGAACCGAGGTGGTATGTCTGTGGCGGGGAAGGACCGTGAACCTTGGCCCAGCCTTCTCGCTCATACAGCCGTCCTGCCTAGAAACGCAGCCAGTACATGCTGCTGCGGATCCGGTTGTAGTCTGGGAGCTGCTCAATGGGGCCTGTGGGGAGAGGGTGGGGCGTCAGGGCGGGGTACCTGGCCTGTGCAGGGACACCTGGCCCTGTGCCGCACCCAACTTGGAGCTGCCCAGAGCAGCACAAGACAGGCTTTGAGTGGAAAAAGGGAAAAGAACATTCCCCCAGGGGTGCCGAGCCTGTCACTTCATGTTCTGGCTCTTGGAGCCCCACCCCACACACGGAGGTATCCGTTACCTGGCGGGTGTGGAGTATTGATGGAGGCACCTTGGCAGGGAGTCAGAGAGCTGCTGGGACAGGTTTTCTGAGCAAGAACTCCCTGGCAGCCAGTCTATTGGGCAGAGCCTCTCGGGGGCCTCAGTTTGCTGCTGCCAGTGCAGGCTTGGGGGTGGGGGGAGGGCAGAGGCAGAAGGGGAGGCCAACAGGAGGCCCAAGGAGACAGACAAAGAACAGGGCCTCTAGGCCACTCACCAAATCCAGCCACTGCTGGACACTGGTCATAGAAGTACTTGGAGCAGACCTCACGGACCACGCTGGCATCCACTTCCTGTAGGAGAAACAGAAACCACATTGACAGGCAGATTCCCGGGACCACCTCAGCTCAGCCCACCAAGATCTTCCACGTGGACTGAGGAGCTGCCCCCTCAGCCAAAGGAGAAAGGCAGCGGGGGCCCTCCCTGCCGCAAACCGCCGCAGACCTCCGCAGGCCCCACCCAGGCCCTCAGCCTTCAGCGCCTCTGCCCCGCCCTCCAACAATGCATCCTATTGGTGCCGAAGATACCAGGGATGCCTGCGGAGCAGTCTGCCCAGTGCACTGTCAGGCCTCAACTCCCCGCCCTAGGAGTCTGCCAGGTCAAGACTCCAGGACCCTTGCCAGGGGCCCACATTACCGCAATGCGGCTTTCCCACTCGGCCAGGGGGATGCGCCGGCCGTAGGTCAAGAGACTGCGTCCGATGTCTTCACACACAGGAGTGGTGCCTGCAAGGATCACGGGAGGCTTACAGGTCCCCTCCCCCCAAGTCCAGTCCTGGAGCACAGATGCTCACTGAGCCTCCAGCTCCAGGCTAACACCTACACCGAGGGCCAACCCCAGATCCCAGCTCCCGCTTCCACCATCAGTTCCTCTAGCGCTGGGCTGCAGCTGACCTGGCCGTGGCAGCAGGGATACAGCATGGCCTTCAAAGCTCTCCTCTCCCATCCTGGCTGGAACCGTAGCTACCCTAGGGCTGTCCCTGCCAGGCTGTGCACCACGCCCTCCCCACACAGCTGCACGACTCACCATCCAGATGAGCCACCAGGGCATTTCTGAGGACGTTTTTGCCGCGGAGCACCTCACTCTCTGTGGCACTGGTGCACAGGCGCATCCTAAAGCGGGCGGGGGGTGGGTGGTCATCGGAGGGACGGGGCTGTCCCCTACCCCCACTGTCCTGCTCAAAGGCCCCTCCCGAGCCTAGCAGCACTGGGCCTCCACTCACCACTGGCCCTGCAGGAAGAACATCATGTCGTCAATGTTCATGCGATCGCAGACAAAGTGCGCGCCCAGCAACCCAGTCTCTGCGTAGCAGATGTTGAAGGTCTGGAAACTCTGGCACAGCTTGTTGGTCACAGAGACGGCGGCCAGAGGGCTGGACAGGTGCTGCCAGGGACAAGGATCGTCAGCAACCACCTCCCTGTCTGCAGCTCAACCCCTGAGCCCCACGGTGCAGGAGCTTCAGGCCTGGCACCCCCTGCTCCCAAAGGTGAGCCCCGCACTCACTGTGCCGCCGCCGTAAGTGCAATCGTAGTGGCCAATGATGGCATTAGCCACTTGGAGGGCTACGTTGTCCGGGCTGGCCCAGCCAGGCCCCTCTACCGCAATAGCCACGTGGGCCAAGGGCAGAGCATCATCGCGGTGACGGATCTGAGGAAGAACATGGCAAGACTGAGAGAGCCAGAACGTCCAGGAGATTGGAGAGGGTAGCAGGCATGGGTGAAGCACGCACATGCATGTGTGAACACGTGTGCTTGAGGCAGTGGCCACAGGACCTGTTCCCCACCCCCGAGGATCTCTGGCCTCATGAAGACAACCACGTTCACGAGGGTCCTTCCAGAGGCCCGGGCTGGGAATACCACCCCTGCCCACAGGCGGCCCACCTCGCTGCCCGTGAAGCGGCACGGAGCCAGGGTGGGCACGGTGTCCTCTGCGTACACCCCTGAGACACTGCCAAAGTGCTTCTGGGCGAGGTCGAGCAGCTGCCGGTGTTCCACCCCTGCCAAGACAGTGAGTGCCATGACTGGCCGAGCAGCAGGGGCCCCGGCCCAGGGTCAGGGGAGGCACACACAGGCGGGGGGCCCTGCATCCTGTCTCAGTGGGAGACGGCGGAAGGCAGACACATCAGGACAGAGTAAGGGAAGAGAACCCTCCAGACAGACTCTGCCTCAAGGGGCAGGGCGGGTACCTCCAGACCCAAGAGCCTCCATCACCTCAGCCCCAGGGAAGCAGCGGCATGCAAGGCTTAAAGATGGGTCCCCGGGGATGCATCCTCCCCCACATTAAGGACAAGCCTGGGGCCCCCCAGGCACCAGGACAGCTGCCCTCCTTTTCCCTCTGATCCTTCCTCAAGGAGATGGCTTGAGGCTGCTGCCCTGGGGCGGGGCGGGGAGGCTGAGAGGGCACAGAGGTGCTCTTGCAGGGCCGTGACTCATTCTGGGGACATTCACAGATGATGTTGCGACCTCAGTCCCTCAGGACCCTGCAGGACTTCACATCCTCACCTTTACAAGATGAGGTCTCTGCTGCTCGAGCATCCTGACCGGCTGGCACTGTGGCCATAAGCAGCCTGCCAGGTACCTCAGCTTTTACTCCTTGCTTCCCTGAGCTCACACCCTGCTGGACACAACACAGCCTCACATGTCACTCGCTTAAACTGCCCTTGGTGCCCCAGGTCACAGGCCCCACAGGCACCAACCATGACCTTCCCAGTAGTCCTTTTCACCCACCAGGCTGCCAAGGCCACAAGCTGGAGAAGTATCCTTAACCTCATTCCTGTCCGCTTCCCACCATGGCCAGACGTCCTTCAGGTTTCCATCTATGAAACCATCTCTTGCTCCCGCCACTTCCCACCAGACGCTTACCATAGACCCTCCCTGGTCTGCCTGCCTGCGCTCTGGCCCCCACGTAGCAGCTAAGACTTGGCCATGACACCGCCCTGCCCCTCTGCTCAGGCTCCCCACTCCCCACCTGACCACCCCCATATCCTTTAGACCTTGGTTCCAACAATACATGCTTCAAAAGCACCCCCTAACCTCCAACTTTGCACTTCATGGCCTGTCATCAAATGTGCATCGTCATACCCCAGTGTCTCACCTGCCCACTAGCAAGGCTGCAAGGAACCAATCTGCTAGCAAGGCTTACAGCTCCCACCGGCCTGCTAAGTGGGTCTCTTGAGGGGCAAGGTGGGGCTGAGAGAGACCTGTACTAACAACGCCGAGCAGCATCCCAGCAGGGGCAGCAGGGCAGAATCCCACCCCACCTTAGAGAGCATGACAGCGAGCTCACTGTCCTCAAGGACAGGACAGGAGCAGAGTTCCCAGGGGTGGAAGATCCCCTATGTCAGAAGCAGGAGAGCTGGGCTCTGGTAACCAAGGATGGTGCCCAGCACTCACCTCCAGCTGCCGCCAGCACCATGCGAGGGGCCTTGTAATGCCTGCTGAGGTACTCGGTCAGGTCTGCACGAGACAGCTTCCTGCAAGACACACAGCCAGTGGCTCAACGCCTCTCCCAAACCACAGCAGTCTGGGTCCCATAGAAACAGAGCTGAAGAGACAGACAAGGAGAGACATGGCTTCTCCAGGGAGTGGGCCCTAGCACAGCCTTCGATCCCCTTCCCCATCTGTCACCCGCCCTCCGGCCCCCCTCAGGGCAGCCCTCAGGACAGACTCTGTCCTTCCTCTCCGAGGAGGCTGTGAGCTGATGCTGGGATGCTCTCAAGGGGCGGTGTCAGAGTTCCTCCCACCAGAGGACAAAAAACCACACAGAGAGAATCCCCAACGCTCCCTCCCTCCTCAAGTTGTCAGGACACACATAAAATCATACCCTACAAGGAGGCCCCTAACTCGAGTGAAGACCACACAGGCATTCAAAAAGACCCCCAGGGACCATATGGCAACAGAGAAAACATTTCCAGTTGTACAAATTAAGAACCTATGATAGCACAGGCCGCCTAAAAACAAACTCGCGTGGACAGTGCTTAAGCACGTGCCAGCATCGGCCCAAAGACCCCTCACCTGACATTCCCGCTGGGCCCCTCCACAGCCTGGGCTAGAGGTGTGCCCTGGAACGCCGTGGCATGCAGGTAGTCAAAGACCACATCCCGCATACATGCATCGTTCTCCTGCAGCTCCTGGAGGATCACATCCCGCTCCTTCTCAATCTGGGAGTCTTCTAGACTGCAGTTCTGCACAATGTCAGC